>CAIGQW010000532.1:3653880-3680373 GCA_903798125.1 Danio choprae
ACACACACACACACACACACACACACACACACACACACACACACACATATATATATTAAAACAAGTTACAAATCATAATAAAACGACTCATCTTTCACCCTAGATTAAACCAGAAGTTAAAAACAACAATTCAATTTATCAAACAAATGCTATAATTATAAAAATCTCTGATTCTTCTAGTCTGGTATGACAGCTCCAGGAACTCGCCGTGCCATCTACGACCAGAAAACTGGCACAGACAAGTGTGACAACTCCACCATGTCTCTGCAAATGGGATACTCTCAGGGTGCCAACCAGAGCGGGCAAAACTTCGGTCTTGGCCGTCAGATCTACGATGCCAAATACTGTCCAAAAGGTGGAGCTGTAGCAGCTGGAGAAGGAAACGATGGTCAGTACACAGATTTCCAAGACGAGGGTTACCAGGGCTATCAGGATGATGGGCAAGATTACTAAATCCAAATGAGTCTAAATAAAAGAGCTAAAGGGAAGTCGATACTTCCTTAAAAACAAAAAGACCCGAAACATGCCATTACATCACAGTAAGCGTGCCATCTGCCGGATAGTGATGAAAGTGACCAATATAAAATCACTTATGTTATAAATATAGCGTTGTTTTAAATTTTTATAAACAATATGTTTTGTTGACCTGAAACCAGAGCGCCACAAAACATATCAGCATAGTGTTAAGTGTATTGATATTTCTTGTATTTTTATATGGTTCAAGTGACATTTATCTAATTGCACAACCACTATAATAATAGTTAGTATTTGCGTAGTTGTTCATAATGTTTTTTTTATTTGTTTCGATTGCTGAAACACAAGTGTGACGGGGGTTATTGTGAAGTTACATTTTCATAATCCCAAACGATGAATTGTATTTTATTTCCTGCTCTAATCAAACTCTTGTGAAGAAAATGGCTGTTGAGTAAGTGAGCCTGATTTGTTTATTAAATACAGAACATGCTCAGGGGTTTAAAAATCACTTTTTCTTTCTTCTTTTTTTTGTCGCTTGAGCATGTGAAGGTGACTTTTTGCTGTTACATTTGAAAGATGCAAAGTTAAAATAGTGAGGTTTTTGATATAGAGTTATGTGGTTCGTCGTGTTAATTTAAGGGCTTATTTCCCCAGTCGTATTTTGTTTTTGTGTTTTTAGGCTGGAAAGTGAGAGCACATTCTTGACATGCACAAAAAGGAACGGCTTATCAATCATTTCAGCAGCATTTTCTAGTCATTTCTGCTTTCGCCATTCTAAACATTACACTTCCTCGCTTAACGTGGGAAGATGGATGCGGTTTTTGTTTTTTCAATACACTTTAGCGTCTGACGTGCAGTCTGTAAGGAGTCCTAAGGAGTTTATTTTTGTATTAGTGTTTCATTTCTCATTGAATATTTTACCGCTTGCAGAGCCAGATGAACTGGAGCGTGTCTTGTTTTCGTTGGATCATAGTATTTTGAAAGGAAATTGAAGTATATCATTATGAGCCTTGAACATTCCAAATTAGGAACTGGATTCACTTCTTTAATTCCACAGTATTTTATTCTCATTCCAAACAAACGCTTTGTACCAGACATTGGAAATTTGAGGTCTGCTCAGATAAATCATGTGTCTGTATGTTGTTTTGTACTTTTCTTATGAAAAATGATGGTTGGACAGTGAAGACTGGGTTTATAATAAATGATTATGAACAGGTATTGTTGTTGTTTGTTTAATTTGAATGCTGTCATTGAGTATTTTATCTTGAACAAGAGGTAGATAACCTTTGAAATATTTTGCTTACGTCCTCATGGATCCAATATGAAACGTGGCACTTATGTTTTAACTATGTCCATGTTTATAGACGATTTGTTTTGTTCATTTCAAATAAATAGCTCCACACAACATGTCAGTTAAGTGTATTGATATTTCTCGAGTCTCAGGTCTTGGACAAGAGGCTGACCTTTGAAATCATTTGCTCAATTCTCAATGGAAATCCTGTATTCAATCATTCAATTAATTAGGGATACTTGAGTTAGTCTCACCATCCACTTGTTCTAGTTTCTGTCTTCTGTTGAACACAAACATTTGAAAAATTGACATTTTGAAAAATGTAGGAAACCATTAGCCATTGACTTCCATTGTTAAATAAAAACAAATTAATGAATACAAAAATGCTCATCGAGTTTTGAAAACACGTGTGGCTGAGTAAATGTTAATTTTTGGGTGAACAATCAGTCAGACCTTTGGAAGAGTGGATTTAAAAGTTTTTTATTCTATCTAATAATAATCATTTTAATGCTGCCATCATCTGGCCGTGATCGAGAGTGGCAGCATGGGATAATTAGATTAATGCAAACAGTCATTTGTGTTCGTGTTGTGTTGTCGTTTATGTTGTATTTTTATTGAAATTATTATATTTAGTCCGAATTTCCTTTCATTCGTCTGTTTTACAGTATAGGTACAAAAAGTAGCTCCTCTCTGGACCATTTTTTACTCTCTGGAGTAAACTATCCCCACTGAAACCCAATATTTCATTCTGGTGCAATTTAAGCAAAGATCACATTTCCTTTGTAAACAGGTTTCTATTTTTGTGGCAAGGCTTCGCATTTACTGTTTTGTTTTTATGGGACACTGCACAAAATCATAATGAATCAAAATGAATGTAGTTTCTGATCATTGACTTACCCAAAACTGAAATAAATAAACTGAAAAGTAAATTAAATCTTTTTAGCCTTTATTATATGGAAAATAATAAATATTATATTTAATTAATAAGATTATTAGGTATACTGCCCTTTATGAAAGTACAAAATCAATTCCAGGGGCAAAATTTGCCTGGTAATGGACAGTTTTAGACCCCTGCATTTTAGTGTTAACTCTTAAAATATTAACTGGCTTTGTATAAAACCTTTTAGAAAACTAAAATAGACATTTTAAGTTAGCCAACCTTCCAAAATTATGTAATGTCACATATCCCTATACTTTACACTGCATTCTGTTCTATTAAACTGGTGTGTGAAACAGATTCCAGTATGCAATCCTAACATTTTAATCTTCATTGTGACATGATACACATACATGTGGCCACCACATAAGTTTACATCATTAGAGAGGCCTGCTTACTATCTCTTTAAATTTGTCATCACTGTGTGTCATATTGCAGATTTTGAGTTTAAAATGACCTATCACCTTACTGTAACTGGAAAGGGGAAACAATTATAATAGCTAATACCAATTGCATTGTCACAATTAATAATTTAATTCAAAAGTCAAATCAACTACACTACCAGTAGCAGTAAATAAAGCATAAATGCTTACAAATGTTTACATTTAACAGCATTCAGAATATTCAGTACAGAAAAAGGAACTAAAATATAAGCATATAATAAATATAGGGCAGCACAGTGGCTCAGTGGGTAGCACAATCGCCTCACAGCAAGAAGGTCGCTGGTTCGAGCCCTGGCTGGGTCAGCTGGCGTTTCTGTGTGGAGTTTGCATGTTCTCCCCGTGTTGGGTGCTCCTGTTTCCCTTACAAGTCCAAAGACATGCGGTACAGGTGAATTGGGTAAGCTAAATTGTACGTAGTGTATGAGTGTGAATGGGTGTGTATGGACGTTTTCCAGTGATGGGTTGCAGCTGGAAGGGCATCCGTAAAACATATGCTGGATAAGTTGGCGGTTCATTCTGCTGTGGCGACCCCAGATTAAGAAAGGGATTAAGCCGAAAATAAAATAAATAAATGAATAATAAATATAGTGTCATTCACTGTAAACAACATTTCACCTATAAGTGAATTTTTAAAAACGAAACTGAAGCTTTTTTCTTTCTTTTAAGTGAATGGATTTATTTAAAGTGAAATAAATTGCTGTAGAAGAATGTGGTTGGAGTACATTGTATCATTTTTCGTCATATTAAACATAATTTGACCTTGTTCTCTGTGTGCTAATAAATGTGTTTGTTTGTTTGTTTTACATGGAAAACAAAAATGTCATTATTATTGAAGCAGGCTAAAAGAAAGTCATGCTTTTTGTTAGTTTCATCAGGACTGATTCTGGTAAATAGATGTGTCAGTGAAAGTGTAAAAAAAATCTATTATACCTTTGACATGGATAAAAATATATCTACGTGTCAATTTTTTTAAAACGACGACGTTGTTTTCGTCCCTCCCACTGGGTGGCGCTGCTTTACCATTTCTTTCAAGTTTCTCTCGGATTGTTCAGTTGCTGCTGCCTGGGGATGCAATTTGCTTTTACGATCTAACTTTATCGTCACATGTGCAGATTTGTACTTTTAGGGCCTCGCTTGTGCCTCTTCTCATACAGACCTAAACGGACTCTCTTCTTGTTAAATTCCAGGCTGACACGCGACCCATCTCTTTCAGACTGATTTATCTACATGGCTCCTGTTGAAGCAGGTAGACTGCAGATCAAACTGTCATTCAGACGGCGTTATGCAAACATTATACATCTATTCTGATCATTTTTCTTTGTAAGAGGAGAGTTCGGCCTGAAAGAAGAGAGAGTTCAGTCGTCGTTTATTCACCCTCGTGACTTTCGGTGAAACACAAAAGAAGGTATTTTGAAGAATGTTTGTAACCAAGCAGTTTTGGTTGCTATTGACTTCAGTTGTGTGGAAAAATAAAGGTCATACGGGTTTCTGAACAAAAGCAGTGAGCCAAACACAGAATGTTTATTTTAGGTGAAGTATAGATTTAAACAAATGTAGCCTACTTTTTATACATTTAATACCCAAAACGTCTAAGTTTGCCTAGAAGGTATTTTCTGTCTGTAGTGTTCTGCTCCAGTGGTTCTTAACACGGTAATACATTGCATTAATAGGCAGGATATTGTTGAATAAAGCCTTAAGAATCATAATGGCTAAACATAATGGCTGTTGACTTATGAAACACACCTTTATGTTTGTGCAATGGCCTCGTTTTCTATTTTATAATGGGCTCAGTACTGTACATAAAGGAACTGTATACAGCAATCTTATTTCATAATATCAAAAAGTTCAGCTTGATATGTGGCAGTTTATGTGCTTTTGTCAATACAAAATGTGTAATCTTGCTGCCATTAAACCTGTGAGAAACAAACGCATCTTTTTGTATTGTAAATCAAGATTTATAGATCCTGAACATATATCGATGGCTTTTTTTTTAACTAACAGCTGCATAACATTCTTACAGACCCAGTTAAAAAGAAACTATTTTAAAACATTCCCTGACATTCCTTAAAAGTTGTGAAAATGTTAGCACATAACAATATCAAATTTTTTTTGGAATATTCATTTGAACGTTTATAGAAAAAGTTCTCAGAACAGTAATATAATGTGAATGTTAAATAGTAACATAATATGAACGATTAAAAAAAATATTCTGAGAATGTTAATATAATGTGTGACTGAAATGTTATGAAAACGTTTTGAGCAATGTTATTATAACCAAAAAATAACATTAAGACATTGTCTTAAAAACTGGACATTTTGAATGTTCGGTTTCACTTTATATTAAATGGCCTTAACTGCTATGTACCTTTGTCATCAAAAATTAAGTACAGTAATTGTGTTCATATTGTATTGAACAACACTTATCGTGCTATTGGGGTGGATTACAGGTAAGGTTAAGGACAGGTTTGGTGGTACGAGTAGATTTAAGGGTGGGTTAAGGTGTGAGGGATGGGTCAGCATAATTATAATTACAGAAATTAGTTACAAATGTAATTACATGCTAATCATTTTGAAAAAGTACAATGTAAAAACATGTATGTACCCAATTAGTACATTTGCCAAATTTTTCATTTCAATGTAAGCATAGTAATTAACAGCACTTAAAATAAAATTCGACAGAATGTTCTTCAAACATTAAAAATGTTATGTAACTTAATGGGAACGCTATGAGGAGGAGATGATGAGACTTCTATTCTTATAGCGTGAAAAGCTTTAGCTGTTAAATACACTAAACTCATCTGGATGTAAGCACATTAGTGGTGATTTGGCATGTTAAGACGTTCTCTCAGGTGTGAAACATTGAGTGTGACACTGGCAAGCCAATGCAACTAGTTACTCAGTGTAGAATCAGAAGAATAAGCTGATTTTCACTAAGTAAGGTTCACGTGTGGTTAAGACCATATGGCACCACACCTGTAGGGACATTGAAGGACATGTGCTTCAGGTCAGACTAAATTTATATATTTATATAACATATATATGTTTTGACTTATGGGTATAATTGCAGGTATCTGCTTAGTTATATTCACATTTATTTTTCTTGTCTCTTGGCACTTTGCAAGCTCAAGCACTGTCAGGAAATTCCAGCATCACCTGCCATCACATGAGAGACTGTATATGCATTTACCCCTGAGGTCTGATAAGTTGCATACATCTGCTTAACACTTCACTCTAGCTTGATCTAGCCAAGCTGATTCACTTTGCTTTCATTTGGTGTGTGTGTGTGTGTTTAATTCAAGAACTCCAGAGACACTTTGATTATTATAATTTTTTTTTATAAAATCCATTTTTATTGGTCTCTGTTGACCAAACATTTTTTTTTTTATAAAAACAATAACAAAATGCTTTTTTTTAGCAAAACATAAATTATAAGAAAAAAAGATAAGAAAGATATACATAATGATTTTTTGTACAACATTTAAATAATATGAAAATCAGAGCGTTTGAAGTTGGCAAGAAAACAGCTGTAACGCTACAAAGAAAATGCATCTTATTTACAGAGAAGTGACATCTACAGATGTTTAAAGGCAGTCAATGTGACTGAGAAAATGAATCTCCACAGAAACATCTCGTTTGATTTCAAAACAGGAAAATACACAAGTAGACTCAGATCATTAAAACTTGTGGAAGAAAGCATGCGAGTACCACAAAATAACTTTGACGTTTGGATACTTGAATCTTGACTTTGACAGGCAACAGATCTTTCAATGTTCTGCAGATCTACTAATGTCTGTGGATAATGCCTTAATATACACAGTGCCTTTATAATAAGCATTCTCAAAGAGTACTGGCTCAAGCTTATGTAGCTTATTTGGTCCGTATTTTAGTGGCAAGGTTCTTTCATTTTAGCTCCAAGCCTAACCGTACTAAGGTGCTAAACCATCGCGACTTTTGACGTCACCCTGCCAGATTTGTCTAAACATGTTGCAGATCTTTACAGTGGCCTGCACCATATAAAACATGCTGCTGCGTGCAGAGCTCCAGGCACATTCAGTTCTTTCCAGTCTGATTAAATAAAACAGTCTATTTTTGCCCAGACTAGGATTTGAGGGTCCATCACATTCATGATTTAGACTTTGTCTGATCTGACAAACACTCCTAATAGAGCCTTTTCAGCCCCAGTACGTTATTTTGGCAGGTTTTGAATGGCTTTTCAGCACACAACATTGGTTATGGTCTCATGCGTGAATGTCCTCTATGACTTGTTCTCAATCTCGGCGGGTGCAATCATCATGGTGGTGGTTTTCAGCGGGTAGTAGCGGCCACGCCAGGTTTTCCAAAACACTCCTTGTTTTCTCTGATGTCGCTGCTTTGGTGCAGGAGTAACGAAATACCTGCCGTTCAGGTTTGAGCGACCACAGTTGCTAAACCACCAACCACCTGGAAATCCAAAAAGGAAATTGATTAAATAACAACATCAACAACGTCAAAATTTTTTTTTTATGGTCAATAGAATCATGACGTTACCTGATAGCTGTTTGGCACAGTTGAGGTCATTCTTTTGGTCGTTGTCTTTGTCGCGGGTGGAAAATGGCACTGCGGATGTTTCGGTGGGCAAAGAGCTCTCCGTGTTTCCAGCAGGACTTTCTAGGATGCGGAGGGAATAGTTGTTCTCTTGGCCGTTCAGATGGAAACGGTAGCTGATGCTTTGAATCTCATCCCGCCAATCAGAGAACTGCACCTTAAGGATATAGTTGCCATCTTTGGACACAGAATGGATCTTCTCCAGGCCGAGCCAGAACTCACCTGAAAGCAACATTTAAAAAAGATATTTAAGCAATGCGTACTTTAGAAACAGCCCTAAAGATTTAGTCACTCTACAGGGAAATCATTTAAAGGCTTTAGGGATACAGGATTTGTCAATGTTTTTGGGACTGATCTTATCCTTAATCTGCCACTCTACATCCCTTATTAGTGGGTAAATCACTTTGCGTTAATCAAAGTCTACTGGCAGAAGTGGCTGTTTACTCAGAGCCATGCAAAATGGTGTTGGTTTGCATTGGATTCTTACCATTTAGGCTTCCAAAGCCATTCTGATATGCCTGCCACAATTGATCAAAATCTACAGATCCATCCTGGCGTCTCTGGATGACTGTCCATCCTCCTTCTGTGAATACATGAAGAAAACAAGAGAATCACAAGTTGCTCATGATAATATAAGGGGTGGGGTGGCTCACGCACAAACAAAGAAGCCTCAGATGAAAAGTGTAACGAAATTGGTTTTTGCCACTTACCGGGTGTCATCTTGCAGTAGACTTCAAAAGGCTGGGAGTCACTTGGTTGGATGGTATAGAGCCCGCTTGACGTTTCGCCCCTCAGAAACAGCTCATGACAGTCAGAAGCCAAAGCTGAAAGACACAAACACATGTTCAAGCATCTGCAAGTGACCTTTGCCCAAGCCTGTAGCCAAACAGAGATTTTAAAGTTGGCAAAAAAAAAAATCGCTCACACGTCTAGGATAAGGGTTTATCTCATTGTTTAATGGTGTACTAAATCCTTATCTGAAACACTGGACCTTGAACATGTCACCCAAGAACCTATAAGCCAGCATGGAGTTTGTTTTGAACTCAAGGGTATAGTTCAAATCCAATGAAGTGTTGTTATTAAACAAATGCCACATTGGTATACTACATGCATTTCTGTATATTTCCCAGATGCTACAGCCTACAAGGTGCGTTTGGCTAAGCATCTGCCAAACAAAGGCAGATTCACATGTCAATTCTGACCTGACTGGAACAATTGAGGGTGTAAACATGACCTTTCACCCAGTTCCCAAGCAGAGACTTTCCTCAGTCCCTCAGTTGCCTCAGAGCTCTACAAGCATTCTTTCCTCCCTGCCCCCCTTTAGTCCAGCTCTTCACGCCTCCTTCACGTGCACAGCACCCCTCTGATGACATCACAATGCATGGACAGCGAGTGATCCGGGAATGCCGTGGCTGCTGCTGCTATTTAAGGAGCAAATGCACATGCCCTCAAGAGACTATGTGGGATATAAGAAGACAGATGCCAAATAAAAAGTTTGGCAGTGGCTGTCCTGATAAATTGGGATGCCCTATATTAACTGACAAAAATAAACAAATGAATTATTTATTTAATAAATGAATTTGTGTGTGTGTGTATATATAAGTAAATTAGAAGTGTGCCAGACTAGAGAAGACCACTTCACTTAATGCTATATACTTTGAGCTCAAGAAATGAAGCCTCTGATTCATTTCTTGAGCTCAAAGTATATGGCATTAAGTAAAGTGGTCTTCTCTAGTCTGGCACACTTCTAATTCACTACAATAAAAGGGGTGGTCTATGTGGATAAGTAGAGGCAGGGGGGTCAGTGGGGGATAGTCTGGCTCTGACAGATCTAGGCTAAAGGTTACACGTTTTTCTGTGAAAACAGGGAAAGTCTGTACAAAGTTCGCAGGCCAAAAATATGCACTCAGTGCTTTATGGTTTTCACTGGATTAATGCCAGGAAATCTAATCTAAGGTACAGGATATACTATATCTGAAAAAATAAGCCTCCCTTTGCTCTTGGCCAGATTTGAAACAATCTCTGCATGCTTGTGACCCTGATTTAACACGGTCTGAGACCGATGAACTCTCACACAATTGGAAGGCATCCAGGGAAATTGTTTCTTTTAAAGCATTCTTTGGATCCCTCTGATGTCAGAACTCGTCATGAGAGGCTTCATTGTGCTGGCTTGGATGACTGTTCTGGCCCATGTGTTTCTGCTAGGTCACCTTTCACCTACTTGGAGTCAGCCATTGCTCTAATATAGTTCCTTGTATTTCAATATAAATTTGATTGTCTACAGTATAAAACAACTCACTCTCTAAATATTTGAGACCAAATCTTTCCCAAATGTTATTAGGATCTTTCCCCTAATTGGACATGTTCCATCATCATTATGAAGCTCATAACATCACTTAGGGAGCAAAACAAGTGGCACACGCCCCAGCATGCACGGACAAAACTTCTCCTCTGTGATTTTTTCTTTCCATTTAGATGCAATTATTTGTGAATTATGGGACTTGTGAATTTAAGAGCGAGATAGTCTATTCATTTATGTGTATAGCAGAATTAGATTTATTTATTATTTATCTATTTAAAAACTAGTTGTATTACCTTTGTATTATGTTCTTATTATGTTCTGCACTGTATTAAATAAAATAAAATAAAATAAAATAAATACGGCTTTAAAATCATTCATTTTTTTTGAGAATTGTTAACGAACTATTAGTGTTAAACGTCGACTGTTTTATATAATTTTATTATATTTTCCTGTGATTTTCATCATGGGATTTACATCGAAACCAATTTGGATCAATTTGACCTACAAAATAAAAGTTTTATGAAAAACTGGCTTACCAACAGGTGAATCCCGCTGTTCAGTGCTCGCGTTCAGATTTGCGTCTTCCTCCATCCTTTTCAGAGACAATCGCTCGTTTTTCATAGTAATCTAACGGACATCAAATTAATATTACGGTTAGGTTTTCAGTCATTGATGTTGCTGTAATGCCACACCACATTTGATCATTTATATCTTGTATTTACCTGGTTTTGCAGGGTCCTAATGCGGATGTTCTGTTTGTCCAGTTTTTCCTGCTGTTGCTTGATGCGCTCGACCAGGTCATCAATGCGTTTATTTTGTGCCTCCAGCATCCACTGAAATCAGAAATAGTTTGAGGTCAGTCTTGAAGTCAAACTCTAAACAAGGGCTCAGCAGACTAAAAAGCTATTATGGTGTTGTTGACAGTTAAATTAACGTATTCCAGTATAACCGCTCCTGTATAATCTTTTCAATCGACACGGCTTTTCTTCTGTACATCGTTATGTAACAGTAGCGTGAACCCACGAAACTTCGCGCAGACTAACTAAAAGCGGCAACATCCTTATATGAAGTACCTCAGGATCCGTTAAAGTTGTTTCGCGCTGAAACATGCTTCAGGGCGCGAATGTAAAAACACTTCAAACTTTCCAGGAGGTCAGTAAGTCATTTTTCATTGTCTCAACATGGGCATAGCAACGTTGCACGTACAACACGGCTTTGAGTCCAGTGAAGCGGCGTTCACGCCCACATATGTCTGCCTATTATATGCCATTGTGTGTGGCTCAAATAGGCTATTTGCCACTTTAACTTATTGAAGTCGTTATTCTTTGGCCATTTTTATGCATTTTTAAAAAATGTATTTATGCATATACAGTACAAACATTCTCGTAAGCATGTAAAATATAGGCTAGCATATGTCTAAAATAAAGACAAAACATTTCACTTGCTTCAAACCCTGAAATGAAGTTTCTCCATACCTGAATGATTCGGGCATCACTGTAGTTGCCGTTGGCAGCTTCCAAACCCTCTCCTTGCATCAAGCCATCTACTTTTTCTTCCAGCTTATTCATCCTCTCATGGTCCTTCTGTCTGTCTTTGAGCAGCTCGCCTGTCTTCTGCCGCAGGTCCGTGGACACATTTAGGACCAAGCTCTCGCGCTCTTCCAGACTCTGGGCTTTTGCTTTCAGCAGCTCATTGTCTTCTTGAAGCCGCTGAGTCAGCTTGCCAAGCTCAGATACGGTGACATTAAAGACCTTCATCTTAATGGTGATGTCTCTCACCTGGCCTTTGGTCTTGTCCACATGCTCCTTAAGACCCTGACCAAGCTGCAGCATCCCATGTGCGAGCACGTTCACATCATCCCACGCTGCATATTGCACTCTCTTCTCTTTGCCAGCTGCAGCTCCTCTCCTCTCCATTGGGAAGCTCGTCCCAGAGCTCGCCAGAACTGTGATGCACAGCAGATTTGCCAGTGGTACCTTCATCTTGCTTGTTTTGTGTCTTTATTGGTTTTGCTAATCTGACTTGTAGTATAGACCGGTTAGCTGTCGCAGTACTCTCAAGAGCACAGGCTCATGCTGTTGAATAGCTAACTCCTTTTTATACCCTTTGAGAGCAGCCTAGTGCGATCTCATTGGTTGGCCATCTGGAGGGAGTGTGGGAGTCTGCTCAGGTTTCACCCTCCTCCCCCTCAACTGTATTTGCTTCTAATGTGGACCATGATGTAAGAATGGACCCGGTTACAACCAGAAAGCACGTTGATTTTTCTTTAATTTAACATTTAATGTAAGTTGAGAGTAGAACAATAATTAATTTATGCTTGTATGATGTGTAAATGATCAATCTGACTTTTGATAAGCGGTTTCATTGATTATTCTTCACGTAATTTTATTACAATAACTCAAACAAACAGCCATAATGAGATTATTTATAACGCTAATTCAAACAAGCAGCCATAATGAGGTTATTTAGGCAGATGCTGAAGAAAATATTGAATTTTATTAAACAAATACGAATAACTTCAGTTGGATCAGCATGGTCTATTTTCAAGTAATGGTCATTAATGAATACAGTTTTATATATAAACAAATACATGAAATATGTTGTTGAATTTGTCTTAATGGATGTCAGGGTTTTCCCGGTATGAAGTCATTATCGCGGCAGAGGCTTTGTGTGGAGCGACGAGGTGAACGTGCTGCAGTTGAGCGCTGAGGTCTGAGGTGGTCTGTTCCACTGTGAGAATTAGGGGAAAGTTCATGCTCACAAAAAGACACCATTTGCTGGAGGTTTCTGAAGACTACACTCAGTTACCTTTTGAAGAGGTGCCTAGGAATTTACCTCGCCCATAGAAAAGCAATACTCCTGTGGATGTTTTTCTTTTTTTTAAATTTTAAATTTGTTTTGTCTTGTGACACAAAAACTAAGTGTTTACTTCTGTTAGGTCTTATCAAAGTACAAGTGTTACAGAGTTTACCCCTCAGCATTTGAGAGCTTTTTTTTGTTTTTGAGGAAGAGATTTGCTTGTTTTTACAGTGTACTTTTGCAGACTTGGTAAAAACAGGATTTGAAAGGATATTTGTAAGTGGAGCAGAAGCCAGGACGTTGTTTTGTTTGGTGAAAAAGATCTCAGTCACGTCTGGAATTGTATGACTCATTAAGCCAACTTATAGAAATGACTATGTACATCGTTTGAAAGTTTGGGGTCAGTAAGACTTTTAAAACAAAGTTCATTCCCTTTGGTTTCATGAAAAGCTTTTAACCTCCATGGAACTTTTCAATCACATAAAACTTTTCATTACAGAGGAAAAACTGTTCTTTAAATGTTTCATCTTCTTCATGGTAGAAAACAAGCTGTTCTTTAAAGAACTGATCACTGGGAGGTTCTTTTGATTTCCAAAAAGACTTCTAGGTGAATATTATGAGAATGACATTCTTGTGAAACTGCTCATTAAATAATTTATAATGAATAGCCGGACTTACTGAAACCTACTCCTAAGTTTGGAGAAAAATGTAAAAAGACGTTACCACTTACCACTCCTGATTGTTTCAATAATCCCCAGTGTTTTGCAGCCATCAGAGCAAAAACAAAAGCTGTTGTTTTCTTTATCGTTTTTCTCTTTTCTATTTTAATGCTCATATGTAAATTGCGCAAGCTTATTTTTACAAAATTAGATACAAAGATATACCTGTCCTTGCCTCCTCTCAAAGAAATCAAGACAATGGTCAGAAATGGATTAAAGATTCAAACCCGATTCAAACTGGTGTAAATGGGAATATGTCTTTCTCATCTACTTGTGATCTTATTGACCAAAACACTTATTCATAGCTGGTTTAGTCACTTCATATATTTATTTATTCATTTTTTGTGTGTGTAAGCCAGTAAGCACAGCCTTTCAATGTATACATAGATTTGGCATGTTTTAAACGATTATGAATTACTATTAATTACATAGTTTATCAAATAAGTGCAGCTTTGGTGAGTACAACAGAAGCCGTTTGAACAGTGGTGTATAACTTGAGCTTTACTCAAACCTGTGTTGAAAATACACCCAAAAGCCATCCAAACAGATTTAACTCCTTTAAAACCCTTAAAGGGTGTTTCATATTGGACGGACAAAGCATTTTCTACTTCTTCCAAACCTTGTAAACCAACTCTCAGTAGGGTGTGTTAGCTTGTCAATGCCAATGACGTGACGCAAACAATAAAACAAACAATTATTCAGTTGTTTCAGCTGGTCACATAATACCATGCACTCCCTTTGGTGGAACACTCTAATTGAATCACAAAACAGTTCATTGTTTTGACACTCTTTATATTTCGGCTACACTTAGATAGTGATATCTTAAACCAGTTATTGATGACCTTCAGATCTTCATAAGGATGGGTCTTAACATTTGGCATGAAATTTTACCGTACATATCATCAGCATGACAGTGTGCATGCATCTCTCCCAGCCGAAGTCCTTTCAGATGCTGAGTAGCCTTGAAGAAAACCATTAGCATTTGAATGACTGAGATATTCAGTATCTGGCCTGTCTACGAATTTCTCAGAAACCCCGGTGACAGCAGTTAGTCATCCGCCCATAATCGCACTGCCGGAACAGCTGCATTTTAAACTCCAATATGGTGTCACTCCTGGCGGGACGACCTTTTACCCAGATTCTAAATACACAACATCTGCATCACAGAACAGCATCCAGATCTGTGCGCAAGAGGCGTGAGAGCTGCATAAGCGATGGATGTCGGAGGAAATGTTCATAAATCATAGCTGAATTAAACTTGTTTAACTTCTCTTATGGAAGTTGTGGAGCATATGGGTTAATTTTTGGCAATAGACATAGAATATTAGGTAAAGATCATGTTTCATGAAGATATTTTGTAAATGTCCTTTACTGTAATTATACAAGGGGAATGATTAGTAATGTGCATTGCTGAGAACTTTATTTAGACAACATTAAAGGAGATTTTCTCAATATTTAGATTTTTTTTAACCCTCAGATTCCAGATTTTCAAATATTTGTATCTTGTCCAAATATTTTCTTATCATAACAAACCATACATCAATGGAAAGAGTATTTCTTTTTTTTTTTACTTTTCTTTAATTAAAATCTTAATTCAAACAAATTGACACCAAAGACTAATGTTTTTTCAAATGTTTCACTAATTAGTTGTTTCAAAACGAATGTTTTGTGGTCCAGGGTCACATATTTATTAGCTGTCTCATGACAAAAAATATTATAACTGTTGATTTGCATTTATTGATTAAATAAACGCATAAATCAGAAACATTTTAATTTGTTAAATGCTCTGACGGTATTTCATATTTACAGTAAGAGATCAGTACTGTCTGTTTCCTTGTAGACGCTTCGTCAGTGTTTTTTTGAGTGATTGCATCACAACAGTTGACATATTTTCATATACTGTATGTGACTAATTTTTAACACCTGTGTTAATAATAAGAGCACTGCAAGACAGGAAATTCCTCTGTATATTGTTTACAGCTGAGAATCAGATGAACAATGGCATATGAGCACATCTTTCATGCTCACCAAGGCTATTTTTATTCATTCATTTATTCATTTTCCTTCAGTTTAGTTCCTTATTTATCAGGGGTCGCCACAGCGGAATGAACCACCAACTATTTCAGCATATGTTTTACACAGTGGCCCTTCTAGCTGCTACTCAGTACTGTGTTTATTTGAATAAACATTAATACTGTGAAATATTTAAAAAATAACTGTTTTCTATTTTAATCTATAGTTACATTTCCAGCATCATAGTATTCAATTCTCCATAATCCTTTAGAACCCTTACAAAAAAGAAGACTATTCCTGTTTGCTGTAGAATCCTTACACTTTCATTTAAAAATAAGATATAGTTACTGTCAGCATATTTGGTCTAAAGCTGTTCTCAATCTGTTGAGACACTTGAAAGCATTCTAGATATGCTTGGCTTGTGGTTGAGTTTATTCTGTTGCTTGAGTAGCCTGTTAAATATATTGTTCCACATAGTTTACATACTGTCTTATAAACATGCTGAAGTTTACGCAATTACAAGGAACTGAAGCTGATCTTCTTTGTGTACAGTGATAATAAACCACACAGAAACAGACCAAAAAAATCTGAATAGCTGGTTTTATTGACAATTTTTTTTAACATGCGCAAGTATTGAAAATATTGATTTATAAAGATAACTTGTATGCTTGTGGGATTTGTGTGTGCTTGTGTGGTCCATGGGTAGTGTACAAAGGAATTTAGTTTGTCTTCTTTACCTACAAATAAACATATTTAATGAAAATTAGGTCCCACTTTTTATTAAGTGGTCTTAATTGCTGTGTACATTAAAAAAATTGTTACACTGGTGTATAACAACACTTATGGTGTTATTATGGTGGGATACGAGTAAGGATAAGGACAGGTTTGTTGGTATAGGTCGGTTTAAGGATAAGGATGGGTCAATGGTGTAATTATGACTAATTTAATTACAGATGTAATTATTACACACAGATAATTTAATAAGTGTGATAAAAAGTACAGTATTTATTACTTTATCTATCAAATGATCAATATATCTATATTTTATTCAAGTGTAGTATCTAAAGGGTGTAGTATCTAGTGAAGTATCTAAAGGGAAACTATAACATTGATTTGGTCGTGTTTATTACTATAATTATCAATGTTGATTTTTATGACAAGATTATCTTCTCAGGATTATTTGTTGAACTGAAAGTTGAAAAGAAGTGCAGTGTATCCTGACTCTGTGTTTGAAACATCACTGCTTCAGTCACAAGCTCTGCATGACATTGTGAGTATCCTTTTCTGCATGTATTTTAGTGAGTGGGATGTTGAGGACTGTGTGAAACCACAGCCGACTCTTAACCACACCTGTTAAGTGGGAGGCAATGCTTTAGGAACTTTTTTAGGACAAGCCACAATTTGTTCTTATCACACATATCCAATGCTGATGATGGTTTAGTGATAATAAAGCAATGAAAAGATACACTGAAAGATATACTTTTTGCTGAAAGATGAAACTTCTATGGCCAGAGCAGAATTGAAGTACTCTCTAGAACAGTTTGTTCTGGTAGTACACGAAACCACATCTGGGCATGTGTTCAGCCATGGACGTGCTGCAAAATAGAGCGGTTTGGGACCGTCCAGAGAATGTTCTTCTGCCTCCTTGTGGCCAAAGATAGAGTTGGTCTTCATCATCAGCTCAAAGTCTGTCATTCAGACATTGACAATGTAATGGAAACATCATGTTTTATAAGGTGAAAATGACCTACTGATGCACATTCTATACATGGACAGAAATAATTGCTCTTATGGAACTGTTATAGGATATATAAGATCTTACTCATGTGGTATATGCCTTTATTTAACTTTTTTACATAGACACACACTAAAAGAAATGTGTGTAAAAATATATACTGTGTTAATTTGAACTTTCTTTTTTTTTTTTTTTTTTTTTTAATTTTGACTTATGTATTGCATAAATGTACTGTTACTGGTAATTTTCCACTAAGACATTTTCAGCTTTTATATAATTTTATTTGTTTATTTTTTACCATGCATAGGGGTCCAACAGTGATTTTTTGGTAATTCCAAATCATCAGCAGATTAGAAATAAGTAAAATATTCTGAAAAGCTTCTGAATATCTTGGTATCTTTCACTTTTGCTTTGCCTTCTTTGTACCACGTTATAATCTAGTCTTAATCCCATAAATGAACCTTTAGCCTCATATTTTGTATAGCCATAAATGTGTATCTTACATTTTAAAGTTGAATTATTTCTCTTTCACAACACAACTTAATATAGTCATCTAGAAACCAGTAGCATGAAAATAATAAAAATATATTTGCATAAAGTGTAAATAAATCATAGTAAATGTGCTTTTATTTTATCACATTAAATGAAAATTATAATCATAAAAAAATCATACAATTCTAACCTAAAGTTTACACTTTTTTTCCACACAGTGGATCATCTAAACCCATCTAAAAAGGATCATTTGTACATTTGATTTTGTCTTGTAATATCTGTTTTGTCAAATGTCTTCATTTGGGCAGCGCTAAATAAAGACACTACTAAAGTGTCTGCTATGTCTTTATTAACAGCTTGATTAATCAGCAGAGGACAGTATATTGGCACCATCATTTAATATGACACTACAATATGACAAACTGCAGCAGCTGTTGCTTATTCATGTTATGAACTCTTGCAGGTATCTGATATTTCTTATGTCTTTATAGTTATTAGTAGGTCATATTTTGGTTGAGTGGAATTCAGAGACAAACAGCCTAAAATGCTTCTTGTATGCTCATTCAGACCGAAGTTTGCATTGTGCATAGCTGGGTCTGTTAGTGTGGAGCTCTGGAGACTAGGAAGGGACAGGATGTTCATACTTTGCAAATGCATAAATGTCTTCACGGTTTTGACTGCAGCTGCCAGTGTGCACTCATACTGAAAGTCCAAGTTTAAGCACAGGAGTCTGAACTGTGGTTAGTTACACATACTGTTGATTTTAGACAATAAAACTTAAAAAAATAAAAAAAAAATTTCTTTATTAAATATATACTTATTTATGATTTTGTTTTAGAATAATACACTTGCACTGTTGCTATTTCTCAAAAATCATGAATCATAGCAATTATTTTCACAATATTTTCTGAGGCTGATGGCACAGCCTGGTTTTTATGTGAGCTGTTTATTGACTTATTCACTATAGACAGTACTGTGAAGACATTTAAGACCACTACAATTTTCACCAAAAAAGAGCAAGCGTTTTTGAGGTCAGTTATTTCAATCTTTTGGTGTTATGTGTTCGTAGAGGAAAACCAGTTGACATTTTCGAACACTATTTTTGTTAATAATTCAGTGAGATTTCTTGAAGTGTCTTGAAGAGCTCTTCTGCGTTTATTCTGTCTCAGTTCTGTTTCTTCATGATGATTCTGAGATCAGATGTCTGTATTAACTATGCCTGCTCAAAAGACTTCTTGTGCAAACAAAACTCTCTCTGGATTATTATAATTAATTGCATAATTAATGTTTGGAAACGTAAATCGACATTTTCTATGATAAAAATATAGACCTAAACCAGTTTTGTTGGTAATACTAGTGGCCTAAGACTTTTGCAAAGCACTGTACATATGCAAAATACTTTTTTATGCATAAACTGCACTTCTCTTTTCCTGAAAAATAATCACAGGTCTTTTTAATTTCCTCAGAAAGATCTTTTAAGTAGTTCGGTGTCCACAGAGCCAGTATCAACCAGAAGTTTCTGAGGAAATGATTAGTGCAGCCCATAATGCTTCTTAGTAAAACTCATCCCAGTTTAACCATTTCATAAATCATTGGCATTTCAGTTATAATAATCCAGAGTTTCAGTCACATTGAGCTTGCCATCTGTGTGTCTGTAAACACTATTATTTATTTGCCATGTCTGGTTCTAGATCTCCTTCACGTTAAATGCCTGGCCCTAGTGAAGTTTGATTGGATTTCAACATGTTATAAAACCCTTTTCTGGATGGGGACCTATTTAATTTTGCGAACATCTGCTATAGGCAAGCCCCTGTGACTTTTAAAAATAAATAACATTAGGGAATTGTTAACCTTTCATCCCAAAGGAGGCAAGAAGCAAAACAAATGGAAAACTGGGAGCGTGCAGGCAGTGCATTTTTCCATGATCTGCAAAGACGATATGCCACATGTCTATACATATTCCAGAAGCGGAAAGAGGTTTAACTCTTTGGGAACTGGGAATGTGTGCATTGCTAAGATTAATGACATGGGATGTACAGAATATTCACCTTGGATCCTAAAACACTGGTGCCTTTTTCAATTACCCCAAAATGTCTTATAAATCTCTAGCCAACAACATCAGGGCCACGTACTCGCTATAAAGTGTAAGAAATGAATCACCTATATTATCATTCTGTGTATTACAGGAAAATTTGTGAGGATTTATACTGTAGTAAGCACAGCAACTTTCTGGTGTCTTGTGCAAATGAAGTGGCCAACTAATTATTTCTGCATTTTAAACTAAACCACTATAGACAGAGGCATCTTGTATATGCTTGATAGGAGGCTTCACAGAACATGTGTTGTCATGTCCACCTATTGCAATCATTTTTATACTTGGTTCTTTGGGATTGGCTCATAAAGCAATCTAGTGTATAGAGTTATTAAAGTTGGCAAGTGCAGGCAGCAATATTTTGGTATACTGCAATATCTTATGGTTGATTGTGGGATTGTTCTTGTTCATCTGACAACACCAAACCCAAGACTCATACCTGATTTTGTTGCATTATGTATGTAGCACACACAACTCCTATGTGCATTTGATTACCAAAACACTAGTTGTTCAGTTCGGTTCCATACACACCACATATCTTTTTTATTGTCAATAAACACCTGACTTTCTGCCAGGTGTGTCTCTCACCACGATCAGATGTTACTCTTCCTTGTAAGTGCACAATAATAACCAACAGCTCACTGAAAGAAATCAGAGTGAAAAAAGTGCAAGCTTGGACTTGGACTTCATGTTGCCAGATCTTGCTAGAAAAAATTTAACTAGATCAAGCCCATTAACTTTATTAATCAATATATTGCTACCTGCACCTAGCCGGTTAAGCCTAAACAACAATACCAAAATGTGCTTATAATAAGTGGGCATGGCAACACGGCAAGAGAACTCTGTGAATCAGTCTTGTTCACATTGCACGATTTTAGCAATGATTCTTACTCACCGACAGCTATTGTGAAATTGATAACAAATGCCTGAAATCAGAGACAAATTGGTTCACGTAACTGACAGTAAATCAGAGAGAATCACCGATGTGTCAGCCGATGCCAGTGAAATATTTCACAATATATCTGGACCTGTCAGCGATTTAAAATCCTGCTGTGTGAGATGAGTTCTGACTGAAAAACACCTCAGCCATGATCTACAGCCAATGAGAGATCAAGAAACATGGCAGAGGGGAGATTTAAGAGCAGTATTAGACCACAGAATCAGGAATCATAGCTTCGGTTCCAGACAAGGTTCCTGCTCTGCCTTTTTAGACCTAAGAAATGGAGGAAAGTTTGGTCAAACAACAACAGGGTACCATTTCCATTCCTGCTCAAGAGATGTTTCAGCAGCTTAATTGGAGTTCACCTGTGGTAAATTCAGTTGATTGGACATGATTTGAAAAGGCAAACACCTGTCTATATAAGGTCCCAGGGTCAACAGTGCATGTCAAAGCACAAACCAAGCATGAAGACAAAGTAATTGTCTGTAGACCTCAGAGACAGCATTGTCTCGAGGCACAAGGTTGGGAAAGGTTACAGAAAAATTTCTGCTGCTCTGAAAGTTTCAATGAGCACAGTGGCCTCCATCATCCGTAAGTAAAAGATGTTTGGAACCACCAGGACTCTTCCTAGAGCTGGCCGGCCATCTAAGCTGAGTGATCGGGGGACAAGGGCCTTAGTCAGGGAGGTGATCAATAACCCGATGGTCACTCTGTCTGAGCTCCAGCGTTCTTCTGTGGAGAGAGGAGAACCTTACAGAAGGACAACCCCAGAAGGTGCAGCAATCCACCAATCAGGCCTGTATGGTAGAGTTGCCAGACAGAAGCCACTCCCCGCTTGGAATTTGCCAAAAGGCATCTGAAGGACTCTCAGACCATAAGAAACAAAATTCTCTGGTCTATTGAGACTAAAATTGAACTCTTTGGAGTGAATGCCAGGCGCTACGTTTGGAGAAAACCAGGCACCGCTCATCACCAGGCTAATACCATCGCTATAGTGAAGCATGGTGGTGGCAGCATCATGCCGTGGGAATGTTTTTCAGCAGCAGGAACTGGAAGACTAGTCAGGATAGAGGGAAAGATGAATGTAGCAATGTATGTACAGAGACATCCTGAATGAAAACCTGCTTCAGAATGCTCTTGACCTCAGACTGGGGCGCCGGTTCATCTTCCAGCAGGACAATGACCTAAAGCACACCGCCAAAATATCAATGGAGTGGCTTCACAACAACTCGGTGAATGTCCTTAAGTGGCCCAGCCAGAGCTCTGAATTAAATCCTAGTATACATCTCTGGAGAGATCTGAAAATGGCTGTACACCGTTGCTTCCCATCCAACCTGATAGAGCTTGAGAGGTACTGCAAAGAGGAATGGGCAATAATTCCCAAAGACGAGTGTGCCAAGCTTGTGGCATCATATTCAAAAAGACTTGAGGCTGTAATTGCTGCCAAAGGTGCATCAACAAAGTATTGAGCAAAGGCTGTGAATACTTCTGTACACGTGATTTTTCAGGTTTTTTGTTTTAATAAATTTGCAACAATTTCAAAACATCTTTTTCCACATTGTCATTATGGGGTATTGTGTGTTGAATTTTGAGGAAATAAATGAATTTAATCCATTTTGAAATAAGGCTGTAACATAAAAAAATGTGGAAAAAGTGAAGCACTTTCCAAATGCACTGTATCAACACAAGAGGACAGAAGGACATTTAAATGTAGAAAATAAACTAAACAATAAAAATTATAAAACTGTGTATACACATCTAGATGGTTTACGTGCAATATGTGCATTGGTGACTGTTTTAACTGTACAAATTACTAATTAGGGGTACTCAGTGGTTAGCACTGTTGCTTCACAGCAAGAAGGTTGCTGGTTTGAGTCCCGGCTGGGCCAGATGGCATTTCTGTGTGGAGTTTGCATGTTCTTCCCGTGTTGGCGTGGGTTTCCTCTGGGTCCTCCAGCTTCCCCTACAGTGCAAAGACATGCGTTATTGGTGAATTCGGTAAACCAAATTTGCCTTAGTTTATATGTGCATTTGGGTTTTAGCTGGAAAGGCATCCGCTGTGCAAAACATATGCTGGAATAGTTGGTGGTTCATTCTGCTGTGGTGACCCCTGATAATAATTAAAAAATTTATGAATAAATAATTAATTATAGATAAATAGAATATAGAATAATTAGAGATAATAGAAATTAAATATAGATAGAAATTATGAATTTACAAATAAGTGGCTTTATTTGTTCCATAAACCATAAGCAGTAAGGGTACTGTGTTGTTTATGACCATAAAAAAACAGGTAGTAACTTTTGTGTAAGCTATTTTAGTTGTATATTGCGGGAATCATTTTTTGTTTGTTTGTTGTTGTTTTTTTTTTTGTTTCTCATTTGGTTGTGAAACAATTGTTGAACCAGACAGAGGGTTCGGGTGCTTTTTCATAGTAAATTTGCTGTGCACAACGGTGATCTGACAACCTTGAAAATAATGCAGTCTAAATTTGGCATAAGTCTAAGCAAATCCCGATGCCACTGTTTAGTTTGCAGAACAATATGAGGAATTGCTACAATAATATTAAGTATTATTAAATAATATTATAATAATATTAATAATATTAAAAATTGGGGAATGCCAAACATGTTACTCACTTTAAGGCTGTAAGTCATCACAATTTCAGAAGTCAAGTTACATATTATTCTGTACTACACAATAGTAAAGTTTTGTAAAATAAACAAAGCAGAACCGTTTCACTCATCACTGCATAATTTAAAGAGCAAACTGACAGTAATTAAATGATGGTTGAGCTTATGATGATGTTGGAGAAGACTTTGTTGCACTGCAGTGATGCGGAGTAAAATTTAGTCGAATTAATGATCCAATGACCCACTCATAAACTTGTTACCATCTGCTGAAAAACTAAAAGATGTAATCTGCGGAAAAATATCAAGCATTAATGATAATGAGAATGAACTGAACACATATGAATGAGGTGATATAAACAGTACTGAACTAACTGTTGTATAAAATCAAATAAAGTACATACAAGATACACATAAGTGCACATGTACATTCCAGTTATATTATTTCATATCTGTAAGCATTAACTTTTACAGTCAAAGTCGATTAATTGACGGCTCTTTAAGGAAACTAAAAGAAAGGAATTAGATCAACAACAAGTTCATGCCGTCTGCTTTGTCTAACATCTTTGTGGCCTTTGTTTCCAGACATTTTTGTGTCCAGTAACTTGTTCTTGAAAACAAAACAAAGACTGACCGCAACCAAGCTCATATTTCAAATAATAAAAGAGCTTGTGTTTGACTTACCAAGATGCATGACGTGCTATTATGCAAGTGCAGACTCTGGTAAAACACACAACTTTTAACAACTCACAATTTAGCAACACACAATTATTAAAACATTATCAATCGTATTTTTGAGATGCAGGGCCAAGCTGTGCCTTAACTCTTATGAAAAAAAAATAGTTAAGCTAAGTTAATTTTATGAAGTATACTTAAGTAATGTTGAAGTATGTATTTAAATATATTAGTAGGCTTACGCTGTTAACAATTTCTATTCCAATTTTCCTTTCGCCAGTAACTTAGTGTAAATCAATTACAGCAAAAATATTTTGCATTGCATCTTTACTGTAAAATATACCGTCATTTTCACAATGCAGCTTTAAAATACCATACTACAGTAAAAAAAATGGTCCATATTATAGTTAAATACTGTGCCATTTACAATCAGTTTGTGGAAGAAGTCATGAGACATGTGGCCAATCATGGCGCTTCATCTTCAGAATTCGGACTTTGCATTTAAAGTCCACCTGAACCAGAAATAAACCGAGACTTTTTTCCCCTTATATTGATGTACTTCTAACCGAAGCAGAATGTTAAGTAAGGGGCGGGGCTTTCTTTTGCATATCATTTCGTCATAACAAACTTAAGGGTAGAGAAGGTATTAACATGCAGTTGCCATGGAAGCCCCCAGACTGACGTCAACAGGTCCAAAAGTCCAAAGTTGGAAGCAAATGAACTGACTTTTACTGAAGATGACCAAAACAAAGAAACTTTTTCAGTGGATTAACTTGGACAGATTAATTATTCACCCTAAGGATAACAATGTGCGCTAGCAAAAGGAAGATTGTACATTTTGATTTCAAGCGAACTTTAACCCATCCAATCACACACAAAGTAGAGATTTAAAACATAAAATACTCTAAATACACAAACATGTATGTGTTACTATAATTTAATTGCAATTAAAATATAATACATCATTTGTTGTCACAAAATAGGACATTTGAAGTTAACTAATTATTACCACATTTGAAGTATGCCGACAATTTCTCTGTAAAAACAACTAAATGCCTAGAATACACAATTATATTTTTAATTCTAGGTCAATGAACAAGTATATGCCAAATCAGTAAGTATAAAGTCCATTTCAGAGAAATACATAAAAAGTAGATTGAAAGTATACTTTCTTTAGAAAAGAGCACACTTGAATCAACATATTTTGTAAGGGAAGTCATGAACTCTCTGTGAAATAAAGCAATAACAGTAAAGTGTAGATAGCAGACTTGTTTACCACAGATAAAGCCAGTATTGTGGTTCATACTTTTCTTTTCTGTAAGGCCATGTATTGTCTAATCAGTCTTGTTTGCGATTCTCAAGCCCAGCATTGCTCACCATAACATCAGACGTGCCCTTGAACCTTGCCTTGTTTCACTTTTGTTGTCTGAGCTCCGTGAAAAACACATTGCTGTCGTCTTGAGACAAAACATCTGAAGAGCAGTGCATTTGGTTCCTCAGTAAAACAACAGCACTGTACTAAAATTAAATATTTGTAGAGCTTTTGCTGACGTGACTTTAATTTGCAGTTCCTTAAAAGTGTTAGAACTGGAAGATTTTCTAAAAATGTTTTTTTATCAGAATCAGAATCAGAATGGGTTTTATTGCCAAGTGTGCTTACACACACACAAGGAATTCTACTTATGTCAATATACTATATGCCACAGCGCCCCTAATATGATAACCCTTCTGTGAATTCTAAAATGTGGAACATTTCTTGTATAAAGAAATATTAATATTTCTATAAATAAATATATAATGCATCTATTTATGCATGAATCTATTTATAATGCAAACAAAAAATTCTACTGTGCTACAGTACTGTCATTTCTAAGTACTTCATTCATTTAGTCATTTTTGTGTTCAGTATTTTAGAATTTTTAGATTAGCTGATCTTTATTGGCTAGTTTATTTATATCAACGTGCACTCGTCTTAAATAATGTTTGATTATTTATTTGAATCTTATTTTTATTTTAACAATTGAATTAAGGACTAATAAATATATCTAAAATATGTCTAAAATATATGCATCTTTCTTCTAAGTTTGTTTCTCCAAATCGTTTTGATGAATAGAAAGTAAAAAGGCTCCCGGAAATAGAAATTTACACTCTCTTTAGACTGATAAAAGTGTAAATTATTTAATTAGATAAATAAAATATAAGTATTGGTCCTGGTAGTGTATGTGAAAAAAGCTTTCAAAATTCTGAGCCTCAATTGTATAATATAATATAATATAATATAATGTAATATAATAAATATAATATAATATAATGTAATATAATATAATATAATATAATATAATATAATATAATATAATATAATATAAT
>CAIGQW010000532.1:3680383-3699795 GCA_903798125.1 Danio choprae
ATATAATATAATATAATATAATATAATATAATATAATATAATATAATCAACGCAATGACATTTTACTGTTGGAGATTTATTGCCCAATTTATAAAGGTCTTTTTGCGCACTATTTTTTGCTAAGGTCAAAGGTTGCTCCAAATGTCCAATAGTAACCTCAGTGCTCTGCAAAGATGATTAAAACTGTCCTTGGAGCCTTTGCTACTCAAAATGAACATCATAAACAAGGGTCGCTCGGCAGTAAATCACTGTGGTTTCCTGTAGTACAGCGGCGTTATAATGTCTGTCCTGTCAGCACAAAGGAAAAAGAGAAGGGTCAAACCTCTCTGCTCGCTGACCCAAGTGAAACCCAACGCTCCAGTGGCCCAGTGCTGTTATTCAGCAGATGCACAGCTGCCCTACTTACATCGAACAAAGGTTACACGGCTGTGATGTAACAGGTCATGCTCAATTCTCATATTAATGGTGCTTATATTTATTTGATTACCGGAGCAAAAATGTTACTTTAACTTAGAATCACTTTGAACAGTACATTAATTTCATTAAGAACTGCAAAAAGAACTTTTTTGTGTGCTAATTTGCATATTTCTTGCACCAAAATCTGAATATTGGATGAAGTCAGATTCCTTGACACACTAAAGTACACGGCTTTCAAACCTGGATTTTTTTCACTTCATAATTCAGAAAAATAATAGAATAAAAATAAAACGAAGAGGCTTTTGGACATGACCTCTTCATTCATTCATTCATTTTCATCATCAAAACAAACGATGAAAATTAACGAATGAGGAGATCAGATGCAAAAGCCTCTAAATGTCATCAAAAGGCAATGAGAAGAGCCTATTCGACATAAAAGTCTAAATAAAAAAAATGGCTGAGCCTACAGACTAGAGTCGTATGACAAAACAAATGATTTTAGAAGAACATCTCAGATGGCATTCAGAGGCTTTTGCATCTGAACTCTTCAAATGTACAATCAAATGTTGTATATAACCAGACAAACTGTCTATAAATAAATCACTTTGTGAAAACCTTCAGAGTAGAGATAAAAAAAAACTAAACTATTTAGGTAAATAAAAGTACATAACTGTATTTATAACTGTATAGTGTATTTAAGTGCTGCTAATGTGAAGATTTGTGGCTCAATGCAGGGGAATTTTCACTCCTTTAAAAATATGTATTGCAACATTTAAAAAAGTAACTTATCGGTAAAAGTAACTTAACAACTTGGATGTCTCCATTAGACCAAAACACAACATAGTGAAAAGCAAAAAATGCCAAAATTTCAAATCTGACATGCATGTAAATACTATGTAACCTAATGCAAAAATGTTGATCTTCAACTATTAATATAACAGGGTCGCTTAATAGTTAAACATCACGTCTTGCTTTTCTTGTGCGCGTTTTCATTGTACATATATGAAATTGTTTACAGCAATTGACAAATGCTGGTGAGTTTGTCCGACAGTCACCTCTGTTTTTTTTCCCCCTGAGAGAAAGATGAGACCTCAGGGACATGTATCTGGGTAATCTTGTATCCGAGTAAACACTCTTCCCTGCACGTACCTGCTATAAAGACTCCTCTATGCAGAATCACAGTGGATCAGATTACAAGTAATGCTTCCCCAGTTCTTCTTTTTAGAGATTTAATGCAAACTTTGATGTTTTTTGCACGAGTGGTATGACTGACTTTTTCTTTAGGCCAACAGTCATTGGGCAACACACTGTCTGAGTCAGGGCAATTTGTTTCAATGAGACTACAGTTCATGGTTTAATACTTTAAAGGGACAGTTCACCCAAAAATGAAAATTGTGTCATCATTTACTCACCCATTACTTGTTCTGTCACAGTTTGAGTTTTAATGCTCTGTTGAATGCAAAAGAAGATATAATGAAGAATGTTGGAGACATGTAATCACTGACTTTCTATTTGTTTTTCCTATATATGGATGTCAATAATTACAGTTTTTTTTTTACATTCTTCAAAATATCTTCCTTTGTGTTTAACAGAACAAAAATGTCCAACTGGTTTGGAACAAGTTTGGGTGAGTAAATGATGACATTTTATTGAACTGTCACTTGAAATTAATAT
This sequence comes from Danio choprae, assembly GCA_903798125.1. Lineage (NCBI taxonomy): Eukaryota > Metazoa > Chordata > Actinopteri > Cypriniformes > Danionidae > Danio > Danio choprae. The sequence goes on from CAIGQW010000532.1 coordinate 3,682,475, forward strand.
AAAAGTTGTTGTGGCTATTTCACTGTAAAACAAATACTTGCTGCCTTTTTTTTGTAATTGAATCAAATAAACTTTTATAGTCATAACATCATAAGTTAAACTTTGTATAACTAAGAAAACTCGAATGACTTATTAATATTAAAGTAACATCAAAACCTTAGTTTTTATTACTTTTGTCATATGGTCTTACAGTATTATAAAAAGCTCAATAAGCGTAATTTTAGTTTGATGATGAAATAAAATAATATATTTAGAATATACTGTGATTTTGTAAGAGAAGTTAAAGGGATAGTTCACCCATAAATGAAAATGTACTCATTTACTCCCCCTCAAGTGGTTTCAGACCTTCATGAATTTCTGCTCTGTTGAACTCAAAAGAGGGGCCTCACGGTGGCGCAGTGGATAGCACGTTCGCCTCACAGCAAGAAGGTCGCTGGTTCGAGCCTCGGCTGGGTCAGTTGGCGTTTCTGTGTGGAGTTTGCATGTTCTCCCCGTGTTGGCGTGGGTTTCCTCCGGGTGCTCCGGTTTCCCCCACAAGTCCAAAGACATGCGGTACAGGTGAATTGGGTAAGCTAAATTGTCCGTAGTGTATAAGTGTGAATGGGTGTGTGTGGATGTTTCCCAGAGATGGGTTGCAGCTGGAAGGGCATCTGTTGCGTAAAACATATGCTGGATAAGTTGGCAGTTCATTCCGCTGTGGCGACCACAGATTAATAAAGGGACTAAGCCGAAATGAAAATGAATGAATGAATGAACTCAAAAGAAGATATTCCAAAGAATGTTGGAAACTAGACATTGAAATGCATAGTACGGAAAATTAATGGAGGTCAGTGGGCACCAGATTCAAAAATTTATTAAAATATCTTCTTTTACTCACCGTCTGTTTGCTCCAAACCTGTTTGGGTTTCTTTCGTTGACCACAAAAGAGGATATTTTGAAGAATGTAACTATAGCAGTCTGCCGGTTTTCTGAATTCTTCCAAATATTTTCATACGTGTTAAAAAAACGTTTAATAAACGTTTAAAAAAAAACTGTGGAACAACCTGGGGATGAGTACATTTTAATTTGGGGGTGAACTATCTCTTTAGTCGTCATCTTTAAACGGGGTGTATTATAAAATGTGATACGCAATGTTGGTTCTATAAAAACCTGTAGTGTCATCTCAAATCTCCAAATTATGTTGAAATGACCTAGTACTTTGGTCTAGTTGAAACCACTATTGCTTTTGTGCAAATATTAGCACATGCTTTTATTTGATTCATGCTTTAGTTTGCACAAGTCATGAATAAACCCAATATTTGCTGAAATGCTATCAGTGGAAAAAGTACATTTGTACACCTTTTAACCCAATGAAACGAGACATGTTTGAAATGATCTAGCTGTAAACTAATTGCATTATTTAAATACAATAGTTGATTCAAACTGAAATTTGATGCTGTATTTTAAAGTAAAAGGGTGAAAGAGCACAGATGCTCCGCAAACAAACATTAAAAAAATGTTTTGTTGCGAGAAGACAGTAGGGGGTGGCTAAAAACTGCAAGCAAAATACACCATGGTACTCTGACCTAAACATCTGCTAATGTGTTCAGTGGTTAAAATCAGCATCATTATTCGACAGCTGTTTTCCTCACGGACTGCTTCAGATTAACCTGACAAACAAATCTCTGCAACACCACCCTCTGGTGGACACACACGGTCAACTGTATGTTGCGTTCATATATATATATATTTTAGCGGGGGTTTTCCCCTCAAAACTGAACATTTTGTCATTTACTAATCCTTTACTCGTTTCAAATCTTTATGAGTGACTTCCTTCTGTTGAACATAAAATAATTTAAGACAGCCGAAAGACGGTAACCATTGCCCTCCATAGTACTTGTTCTTCCTACTATGGAAGACATTGGTTACAGGTTTTCGGCTTGCTTCAAAATAGATTGTGTTCAACAGAAGAAGGAAATGTTACCATACTTGTTCTAGACCCATCTGACTTTCTTCTGTTGAACACAAAGGAAGAAATACTGAAGAATGTTGGAGAAAAAAAACAGCCATTGACTTCCATTGCGTTTTGTTCCTATTATTGATGCCAACAATCTTTAGAATGTCCAGAAATGTATTAAAGTTTAGAACCACTTAGAGTGTAATGGTCAATAAATTTTAAGAGAGGGGTATAAACGGAGGTCTGAGCCAGCTTCTAGTGGGTGAGACTTGAGCTTCGATACCTAGATTTTTGGGTGAACTTTACATTGAGATTAACTTCCCACAGCTACACCCAAACATACCATGATAGTTTAACTATGACTTTGGATAAATAAGGCAGTTAAAATTATTAGTAATACATAGGAAAATGTGTAAAACCAAAGTTAAGCAAACTTTCGGTAACCAACATGGGTGTGTTTTGCAGAATACATTGCAACAACTGAGAACCAACAGACCACACAGCCTTCAACTAAAGGCTTTTCCAGGATATACAGGCACTTTTTGTGTTGTGAAGTTTGTAAAGATATATTTTACATAAATGAAAATTGCCCTTTTTTTTTACAACACAAAATAAATATATTTTTTCAATTGCCAAGAAATTCTTTCATGCCACATATTTCAAGCATTCTTGGCTATATAAAGTTTGCTGAAAAACAAACCTAACTTTACTGTATTTAACAAATCCTGACCATAACCAATTCTTTTATTGCTCGTCTCACATTTGTGGCAGTAAAATAGGTGAACCTGGAACATGGTTATCAACGCTAATCTCATTAAATGATCTACCTTTGTAAATAAAATTAATTGATTTGATCATAGTTCACCCAAAATGAAGTCATGATTTCCTCATCCTCCACTCGTTTTGAGTTTCCTCTGTTCAACAGAAGGGAAGATATATTGAAGCATGTTGGGAAACAGCCATTATAGTGTTTTTTTCTCCCCAGTATCACATACTATACAATAGTCAACATTTGAAGTGCTTCAAAACCTTTCAAAGTAGTCCTAAAACTATTAAACACCCATTGTCTTAGGACTTTGATCCACTTCAAATGTTGACTTCTTACATATGGCTGCTTTGTTCCGTCATTTTTCTGAATATCTTGTTAAATATATGTTGTCTATTTATTTTGTTGAAACTGGAATAATGGTGCAATTATTACGACATAGTAACTGCAAACCTCAAGGTAGCAAACTAAAAATTGGAGATGGAGACCAACTTATCCACAAAGTCAATTTATTTCAATCTGCACCCAAATGTTATCGTACTGCCAACTGTAGAGCTGGTGTTGATCTGCTCCACGAGCACAGCTTCAGCCATAGCAGCTCTTCATGTGCACTGCAGAAACAAACAGACACACTTTTAAAACCTTACACCTCTTTATATTTACATGATGAGTTAAAGCAAACAGTAAAGAAAAGTAATTTAAAATAAGACTGAAAAGAGGTGATGATTATTTGGTGATGTATTTCCCGCAGTTGTTTACTGACCTAGCGAAGTCTCCTGGCCTCTCTTTCAGACTCCAGAAGAGTCAGCACATCTCCTTCTCTGACCGGGCCCTTCACGTTCCTGATGATGGATCGGTTACTGTCATCCATGAACTCAACACGCACCTTTGAAAACATGCACGACGCAATTTAGATCATTTAAAGCCAGAAGAGAAGCACAATTCTTGAAAAACATCCTTTAATAAATTAAGTACATTTTTAAATGCATTGAGTCTCAAAATACTTCTTTTCAGACTTATGATTATTAATAATAAAATAAGCATTGTGTTCATTTGGAGTACATTTAGGGATCAAAATTGGCACTCTCTTTTTTTAATTACCTACTAATCAATATTTCCCCAAAGGTTTGTACAATATTTTTGATTGGTTTGTATTCATCTTTTTGGTTACCACGCTGAGAAAAATGAAAAAAAAAAAAATCTAAACTTGTACAATCCCTGTAGTGACTACACAAACTACGACCTGGGATAAACCAACAATACTTTACCCTATTTTAGAAAACAACACAACGTATTTCATTTCATGATGGTAAACGTTTATTCCCGAGCATCTCTGCAGTTCCACATGACACCTAACATGTGTAGAGTATGAGCTTACCTGGGTACACTGTCCCTGGGAGCCAGTTCTTCCCAGCACTTTTGTAACCTGTAACAAAGATTTACCACATTATTAAACGTGTCAGGGGACAAAACAACCATATACAAGGTTTTCGCCAAGCAAAGCTAAGTAAAAGTGTAGCACGATGCTACCGCTAACTAAAGGCCTGCCGATAAGCACCGCTGTATTCCTGAGCGTGGATGTGACAGGATTATACGATTATTAAAGGCTAATGTTTCCGAAAAAGACTTCAACATAACTGAGCTTCATCTCATAAGTTTTACCTAGCAACATTTGAAGGTAAATGTTCAATAAAATGCATTTTACTTACTCTGGCGAGCTTGATGGGCTGCACGCGGCTGGCGTCCATGATTTCAGCTTCGTTCGGAAAGGAAGTCACGTGGTCCCGGTGGATTATTTATACAAACACACAAAATGCGTATTTTCAATTGATCTGGGTTTAATATGAGTTATATGTTTAAACAATTTATAAGGACACAAAATAGAATGAAAAAATAATTACTTCTTAATCATTAAATTGCTTTTATATTAACAACTCATTTCCGCTTCCGGGATCATGAGAGGATTCAAATCGCAGATTCGGGAGACTTTTATGTTTACAGTGGTGTTTGAGTTTGACAGCAGCCCACTTGCTTTTAAATAAAGCTTATATTTATAAGCGTCAAAATTATTATGATAAAAATAGCCACATATTTTTATTATTTATCTATTATTTATTATTGCTATTACTATATTTATCACTACGAGAATTTTACAATCTAATTGAATCTAAACTGAAATAAGTAACTGAAAGCTTTGTGTTAGAGATATTGCTTGAAAAGCAAATAAGAACATTTTTTTCTTATAAATGTCTATTTATATCATGATAATTCATTTCTTTTTAAAACACATTTGATTGGATATTTCATATGTGGAATTAATATAAGTGCATTAAAGGTAGTAAATAAAGTCAAGTAGGCTATATAAATACATTTCTTTCAACATTTCATTTGTTGTATTTTAAAAAGAAGTACATGTCAACAAATTACCGCCACAATATCGAACTGTAGCTTTAAAACAATCACTTTAACTCTAAACGTGCAGAGCTTATAACACATCTTAATGGCACAGAGGAATGTTGTTGGAATTACTATCACAGAAACATATTTTTGCTGCTTGTTCAAACTACTTATTTAAAATGAGCTGAATCAACACAATTCTTGAGGGTTGTCTGGGACAACTTATGTTCAGTCTACTTAAATTTGTAAAATCGATTAAGTTAACTAAGTTAATGTATTAGTGTTGGGACATGAAGGAATTATGTTCAGTCGAGTTTAAAGTGCTTGAGCGTATTTACAATAAACAATATAACAATGGTGTGCATGCTAAAACTCATTGTTATAGTTATCAAGAAATTAGAGAAGAACAGACACCTGTGATCTGTCAAGAATTTATATGAAATTAACATACTTTACAGAACATACTGAAATTGATATAGAATTTTCCATTGGCCTAATAACTTACAGCTCAAGACAGAAATGCAGCAGTTCTCAGTGCACTTTAACAGTTTGTTGAATGTTATTTGCAAGACTAATATATGTAAATGCTCTTTTACATTCGAGATGTTGTCTAATAATATCGCTGTTAAAATGTGCCACCAAGTACACACAGAGAGGATATAAATGTGGAGGCAATGCTATCAAACAGGATAAGTAAATTTTGGGATTTAAGGATTTTCATATTGGATTTGCACTGAATTGCTTAAATATCAGACTCAGCACAACGCTGCACTCATATGTTGTTTAAAAGCAACATAAACCGAAGTTTGCGGTGAGCATTTAATATCCCTACACCTGCTATTTATCCTTTGCTATTCCTCCTTCAAGGGCTCAATCCTTAAATCACGACACTAATCCTCATGACTGTATTTTTAACTCTGCTGAGGACAGAAAGAACAGCAATGGGATTATGGCATCAGTAAGGTGGGGCAAATCCTAACTCTTGATCTTCAGTTGAGCTGAAACAAATACAGTTGCTTTTTCTTTCTGTCTTTTTTAGCTTTATTGCAAACTCTAAAAATCTAGAAGCAGTGAAATATGTTTTCTTCGTTTGTTTGGACATTTCCTTGAGGCTTTCGAATAGGATGTGCACAATTTGACTCTACAATCTTCCTTTTGTGACAGTTCTTAAGGATTTTTTAAGAGACGTGTTTCCTTTACGCAGATTCTTTGAGATTTAACTACAAAAATGGATCAACCAAGAAGACATCTGAAAAAACTGAAAAAGAGACGTTCAAGTCTTTTTGCAAGCGCCAAACTCAATGCCAGCTTTTCGCAGAGTATAGAGGAAGAAGAGAGTGCCTTTCCTTTTTCACAAGACAGCTCTGTGAAACCTTGGACTTCGATGGATAACCTCGATACTCCATCACCTCAGAAAAATGACAGAAGAGAGCAAGAAAAGAGGAAAAACAGTGAGGTCGAAGCGGCAAAGATGTCACACCGTCATTCAACTGTGATCAATGTTAATGTAGGTGGGAAGGTCTTCACAATTCCCAAACACCTGGCTGTCAGATACCCTAAAACCAGAATAGGAAGCTTAGCCCTGTGCAAAGATCCCATCAAGCAGCTCAATCTCTGCGATGACTATTGCGTGCTCACCAATGAGTTTTTCTTTGACCGAGATCCGACTTTCTTCCACTACATCTTCCACTTTTATTGTAGCAACGTATTATGGGTAATGGAGAGTCTTTGCCCTGTCAACTTTGAGGAAGAGATGCAATTTTGGGGCCTACATTTGAGGGACACCCCTCGATGTTGCCGGATTCTCTACGAGGAGAAAATAGATGAAATCAGAGATCAGCTGAAAGTGAACAGGGAGCTTATGGCAGAAATCGAGCCTAGGCACAGCGAGGAGGGTTTCAAGACTATGATTTTAGGAAAGGTTCGTAAGGTGCTATGGGACCTGATTGAGAACCCGTACTCCTCGATGTCCGCTAAGGCCTTTGCTGTGTTCTCAAGCCTTTTTGTGCTCATCTCCATAGTGGCAATGACTCTCAATACTGTGAGCGAGCTGAAAGATTATAAAGTCTATGGCAGAACCTACATGGAGTGTGTGGAGATCACCTCCATTCTCTTCTTCACCTTTGAGTACTTCCTTCGCCTGCTGACGACTTGCGACATTAAGCATTTTCTGAAGAGTGCACTTAATTTTGTAGACTTAGTGGCTGTCATGCCCTACTTTATCCAGCTGGTTTTTGAGGCTTTTGCAGACCAGGAGGATCTCAGTGTCCAAGATGACCTGAAAACAATGGCGAGGGTTAGCAAAGTTAGCAAAATACTTAAAGTTGTCAAACTCATGCGGATCTTTCGCATTCTGAAACTGGCGAGGCACTCGACGGGCATGCGGGCGTTTGGTTTCACTCTTCGCCAATGTTTTGAACAGGTCTGCTGTCTGTTTTTGTTCATCATCATGGGGATCTTCACCTTCTCCGCCCTCATGCACTCGGTGGAGCAGGACGTGGCAGGAACGCCATTCAGCAGTATACCAGATGCCTGGTGGTGGGCAGCGGTGAGTACGTCTTAAATCTTCTACACCACTGTTAGCAGAATTATAATGTAAATCATAAACATGGGCAAAAATGTGTAAACATCCAAATGCCATACCTATGGTGTTATTTGAAGATAAGCTTTACAAATTGTCCTAACAACACACAACATTACAAGATTCCAGTGACAAGGAATGTGTTTGTCCGCACCAGACACGTCATGACCGAAACATTTAAATACCAGAACCATTCAGAAGTGCACTACCAACAAAACAGACAGGATTATAATCTAATTAATACAAATTAAACCTCACTAATTCACTCTCTTTTGAGTTAGTCCCTGCTTTATCATGTTGCTACTGCGTAATGAACCACCAATTACTCTGAAATATGTTTTACACAGCAGATGTTCTTCCAGCTGCAACCCAGCACTGAGAGAACAGCCAGTGTTGGGAAGCACCCACACACTCTCTCACACACTCATACGTACACTATGGTCAATTTAGTTTATCCAATTCACCTACGCTGCATGTTTTTGGACTGGGGCAAACCGGAGCACCCAGAGCAAACCCACACAGACACAGGGAGAACATGCAAATTTCACACAGAAAGCCCTCCTGGTCCACTCAGGACTCAAACCAGTGACCTTCTAACTGTAAGGCAATCACGCTAACCACTTAGCCACCGTGCCGCCCACATATTAAGCCTCTTTAAAATTATTAAAAGTACTGTTGTTGGTGTGCACTGAGTCACAGTTCTAATGTTCATGTTTAAACTTGATATTTGCTAGTTTTTAGCGTGGCCATAAATGTCACATAAAATGGTGTTCAAACTCACATGAGTAGCATTTAACACTGAATAAAGCACATAATCAGCACCTGAGGTGATTGTCATTGTCATGGTAGTTTATGATGTTGTTTAGCCACGACATTGCTAAAATATAAACTGTCATTAAAATAGAAACTTCACATGTCACTGTTGTGGGTGGTTAGGACAAAAACAAATTTTAACAAAGAAAAGACACCTTTATCATGTGTCGCAGCATCGCGTCATGTGTAGTTAGGACACGGTGTTAAAAACCAAGGCTATTATTAGGACAGTGCTGCTACAACAGCTTCCTCTATTTTGGGGAGGCTTTCAACTCAGTGTTTGAGAACATAGCTGTGGGGATTTGCTCTCATTCAGATTCAAGAGTGTCAATGATGTCACACACTGATGTGGGGCGATGGAGAGGGTGCACAGGGGACCCATGGTGGTCAGGTTTGGGTTTTGTATAAATTATTGTTAACCAAATAAAGAAAACTGTTAAACTGTTACTGCTTTTAGTAATTGAAATGAAGCTAAATTCAAAACAAATTAATTTGATGAAAATGTAAAGCTCCTTTAAATGTTTTTAAAGAAAAATGCAGTTAGTCATAATATCAAATGTTTTCATTTGTTATGGTAGAAAATCAGTTATTCCACCAAATATCGATTTCTTAACTCTGAAGCTAAAACACTGATATTGAATAGTCTAAACATGAATAAATATATCTTTTTATTTTATTCTATGACAAATAATGGCAACATTTATATTTTTAAATTTGGAAGGAAAGTCATCAGTATTTTGCAGAATAAAACAAAAACGCTTAAAAGGTTTTACTCAAACACATAACCATAAATAAATCCAGAGAAACCATTCCATAGCTCTGCATTGTAATAGCATTTACATGTTGTTCTTTTGTTTTGATTACTTCTGTTTCCACACTTGTAAGTTGCTTTGAAAGGAAACATCTGCTAAATGATTAAATGTAAATGTCAATAAATAAAAATATTAAAATAGAAGGTAATTTCAAATATCAATACATATAATAATACTAAAACAACGCAGTGCTAGACTCAATGACTGAATTTCTGAAGCTCTTTGTATGCCGTTATAAAAAAATAAATTTAAGTACATTACGTAAATGTCTGTAGTCATAATTTACACCTATTAGCTGAAATATCAGAATCTGTTTACTTGCTTGATGTATCCGTATGCATTGTAAGTGGGTTTTATTTTTCCACTGTTATCATTATTATCATTTGCTGTGGCTGTTGTATTCTTCTATCCTCTTTAAATTGTTGGTCTTTATCCTCTGGCAGCTGTGTTTAATCTTATATAATACCTTGTAATGCCGCTCAATTGGAGGCATCCGTACTGATTGGAAAAGTTAGATTAGTTTGTAACTTCCTGGAGGCTTACTAAGTCTTACTAAGTTGCCTTGCTTGCACAAACTTTAATCATAGAGCTAATAAACTGGAAAAATAACTCTCGTTTGCCACTTTAGTTTTTATAAACTAAAAAGTCTGTTGTGTAGTCTCTAACAAATGCTGTGCTGGGTTTGAACTCAATTTGGAGTCAAATATATGACATATATGCCAAATTCTTCAGCTGTTATTAATATTTTATTTATTACTATTATCAGTGCAACAATACAGTACATAGTTCTTTTAAATTTACATTCTATTCTGTTTTCTGTTTACACTTGTCTGCCTGCAATATATTTACCTACAATGATTCACTTTATTTATGCAGTTGAAGAGTTCAGATGCAAAAGTCTGAAAAGTGCCATCTGAAATTGTCTTCCTATATTTGCGTTTTTCTTCTGTATGTGATGTATATTATGTATATTATGAGTTATTTCACTTTAAAGACAATGAAAAGAACATATTCTTTGCTGTACACTCAAAAAATGATGTTTGTGGTTTTATTCAAACTACTACTACTAGCTGAAACAAGACAATTGTTGAGCATTTTTTGGGACGACTTTATTGTTTTATGTTAAATCCACTTAAATTTCTACAACACAAATCAATTGTGTTAGTGCATTTGTTAGTGTATGGTCAGTAAATTCCCCTTTACACTGTAAAAAATGCTGGGTTCCACACCATCGATTTGTGTTGGGGCAACATGAAGTTTCCTTATTCGTTTTTACAAATTTAAGTGGATTGAACATACACCAAATAAGTTGTCCCCCTCAAAGAACTCATGAATTGTGTTGTTTCAGCTTATTTGAAGTAATTTGAACATACATTATACATCAAATGTCATTTTTTTGAGTGTACACAAAGGAGAAACGTTTGCATTGTTTTTGCATCTGAACTATTCAGTTACATGTTTCCATTTTTTTATTTTATGCATTTAATTTAAATCTTAGACATATTAGGCATTTTTGACATGTTTATAAAGTGTTGTTTTACTTGTAATGTTGTTTTACTCAAGCATTTTATATAAAATTTGAATACATTTGATTTAGAATTTACAGTGACTGAGTATATCCATATTTCTAAATATGTTATTTTAAATTACGTTAAAACAACCAAGCATTTTTAAAGTGTATTTTTCATTGTTCAGATCCTCAATTGCAGTATATAAATATACATGGTCTTTTTTATGCTTTTACAGGTGAGCATTTCCACTGTGGGATATGGAGATGTGGTGCCCATTTCTTACTCTGGTCGAGTAGTGGCCTTCGGCTGCATTTCTTTTGGCATCATTTTAAATGGAATGCCAATTTCCATCCTGTTCAACAAATTTTCTGACTATTATGCCAAGCTAAAGGCTCAGGAGTGTACAAACACAAACATCCAGAGGGGCCTGAACCTCAAGAAAAGACTGCGGAAGAAATTCGACAACTGCTTCGAGCCTCAAACAGAGGAGTCTGATGAGGACAGCGGGCATCACACCGGCCAGTGTCAACACTGACCGTCCATGTCGGTTATTCTGCCTTCACTCCCCTTGAACAGTGAGCCCAGGTTCCCAGCCTGCCTTGAATGAAACAGGGATTTAACTGATGGGTGAAATCCAGGTTAAAGGACATAAGGCCATTAGCATTAGGGTGGCTTACAAATGGCTTGGACATTTTTGTTCATTTGTCAAACAATTGTATGTTAAAAAAAATCATAGGGCCATTATAACATCTGCGATTCTGGAAAGAGGATAGAATCCTGGAATCTGCTGTATAAAATTGAAAAAATGTATAAAAAAAAATACAAAAGCTGATGTATACATAAATTGCTGGACAACAGAAAAATAAGTCTCATCATGGATGTTTGAATGAATGAGTGGTTTAATTCACAAGTAATGCTTGCGATGTTCAATCCAACATTTGGACTTCACTTGCATTTTTACCATTTTATCTGAGGGAAACTGTCATGTAAACACAAAAGCAAAAGTGTCTTTACAACAAATTGTCAAACTTTTGATTTAACTTTAAAACATTGTGACAGAAATATAGGCCCATTACTATTGTACTGTAGAATGTATAAATATAGATAAGAGTAAATAAATCCCATACTTTTTCTTGCATAATTAAATTTTTTATATGAATTCATTCATTCATTTTCTTTTCGGCTTAGTCCCTTTATTAATCTCGGGTCGCCACAGCGGAATGAACCGCCATCATATAAATAAAATAGAATTAGAGTTCATATAATTATTTTATGATTTCAATTAATTAGACAATTAGAGTGCTAAATTGAATTGAATCAATAAAAAAAAGGGCAATTTGGACAAACAGAAGTATTTTGTGGGAAATCCGAATTTTCATCATTGCCAAGTGGAAGAAGTGCGCTGAATAGAAAAATACAAACAAAAATCCTGAGATTCTGCTGATGTTTCTTCCTCAATTAATACAAAAAGGATTTCCAAGGATCAAATGAGACTTATGTGGCCTTCAGATATCTTTGGTGTATTTGGAGTGTTGCTTTTACTGTTTCTGGTGAAGTGCATTTAGAGAGCGTGTTTTTCAAAGACTATACTCAACCAAATTTTGAACAGCATGTTCGACATCAGTAAGCACTTTATCAACCTTTTAGATGATCCCAATCCAAATTTTGACCATTTTTGGATGGCCTGAAGGGTGATTTCTTTTGTTTTATCATTTGCAATTATTGTTGTTAATCAAACTGTATCTGCAGTATGGTTAAAAAAAATCTTTTTAATTTATGTTCATCCCCTTCATTGTCCCCTGGGGTAATACTACATCCTCCCTCAATATATCATATTATCCTCATCATATCATCATGTCAAACTTACAGTTCTGTAAAACGTTTACATAATGCATCCTCTTTGTTCTGTATTACATAACATGTTCCTGCAACTTGTGTGTATCTGAAAACTAATAAAAGACTTTCTTTCAGCTCATAAGAAGGAACTAGTTCATCGTTTGTATGTCCTCACATAAATAATTCAATGTAATCATTAATAAAAAGCTTTAGGCTCTATGAAACTACATGCAGAACATTTATTTTTTGTATTTAGCCCAAGCACAATGCGAATCTCGAAGGAGTTGCTTTCATTTGGCTCAGTATAAAAGGCTTTGTTTGAATTGTTTTCAGTGTTTTCCCATGAACATGAATTTTTTGTCTTCTCGGAAAACAATCTAAACGCTAAGTGAACACGTATAAGCTACCATCAGTGAGAAGTCAAGCGATCTGTCTTAATGTCTAATAGGATTTAAGGATCAAGAGGACTTGTGATGCCATTGTTTTAAGTGAAATGTTCAACTTCAATTAAGAGAGCGTAAAGACGAGAGCCCTCGACGGCTGCTAGTGTTAGTGGCCTTTGTTGTACAGGAAAGGTCAGCAGGGAATTACTGCGTAACGGTCAATTATGGGATAATTTGCGAATTTAGACAATGCTGGAATAACTAATGTATGCATTTGTTATTAATTATGTTTCCAGTCTGTCGTTTTGACCATTGAGCTGAACCCACTCCAGCGGCTGAAACGAATAGCTAAATAATCAGTGTATCAAATTAAAAGTAATGCTGCCTAAAGGTCAATCAAGAAAGTGCCCAGCGCCCATTTTATCACGCATAATCTTTCATTTTAAAAAGTTATGCATAACTGTGAGAAAATGAGGGAAGTTAACTATAGGCACAGTATAAATAGGCTTTTTAATATAAATCATACAATAAAGCCAGGGATGGAAATTCTTCTAAAAAGCCATATGTGTGTGTATGTACACTGTAAAAAATGCAGGGTTCCACACAATTCGTTCATGTTGTCCTAACACAAATCAATTAAGTTAACTATTAATGATTGAATGATTGATGAATAAGTAAATTTAACATGAAACAAATAAGTTGTCCCAAAAGAATCTCAAGTGTGTTGTTTCAGCTCATTTTAAGTAATTTGAACAACACCACGGCCTCACAGTGGCGCAGTGGGTAGCACGTTCGCCTCACAGCAAGAAGGTCGCTGGTTCGAGCCTCGGCTGGGTCAGTTGGCGTTTCTGTGTGGAGTTTGCATGTTCTCCCTGTGTTGGCGTGGGTTTCCTCCGGGTGCTCCGGTTTCCCCCACAAGTCCAAAGACATGCGGTATAGGTGAATTGGGTAAGCTAAATTGTCCGTAGTGTATCAGTGTGAATGGGTGTGTATGGATGTTTCCCAGAGATGGGTTGCAGCTGGAAGGGCATCCGCTGCGTAAAACATATGCTGGATAAGTTGGCGGTTCATTCCGCTGTGGCGACCCCAGATAAATAAAGGGACTAAGACGAAATGAAAATGAATGAATGAATGAATGAATGAACAACACCACCACATCAAATTAGAAAACCTAGAATTTGATAGGTTTTGAGATCAATGCTTAGTCCTATTTCAAGTGATCATAAAAGGAATAAATATTATTATTATATATTCATTCATTCATTTTCAACCGCTCTTCTGGGGCCGGGTCACGGGGGCAGCAGTCGATCCCGAGGCATTCTCAGACCAACCGAGAGACATAGTCCCTCCAGCCTGTCCTGGGTCTTCCCCGAGGCCTCCTCCCGGTGGGATATGCCTAGAACACCTCCCTAGGTAGGCGTCCAGGTGGCATCCGAAACAGATGCCCGAGCCACCTCAGCTGACTTCTCTCGATGTGGAGGAGCAGCGGCTCTACTCAAAGCTCCTCCCGGGTGACAGAGCTCCTCACCCTATTTATAAGGGTGCGCCCTGCCACCCTGCGAAGAAACTTGTATTCGAGATCTTGTCCTTTCAGTCATGACCCAAAGCTCATGACCATAGGTGAGAGTAGGAACGTAGATTACCCGGTAATTCGAGAGCTTTGCCTTTCGGCTCAGCTCCTTCTTTACCACAACGGACCAGTACATCCACCGCATTACTGCTGCTGCTGCACCAATCTGCCTGTCAATCTCACGTTCCATCCTTCCCTCACTCGTGAACAAAACCCCAAGATACTTGAACTCCTTCACCTGGGGTAAGGACTTTCCTCCAACCTGGAGATGGCATACCACCTTTTTCTGGTGGAGCACCATGGCCTCGGACTTGGAGGTGCTGATTCTCATCCCAGCCGCGTCACACTCGGCAACAAACTGCCCCAGTGCATGCTGAAGGTCCATGTTCGATGAAGCCAATAGAAGAACATCATCTGTGAATAACAGAGATGAAATCCTGTGGTCCCCAAACCAAACCCCCTCCAGCCCAAGGCTGCACTTTGAAATTCCGTCTATAAAAATTATGAACAGAATTGGTGACAAAGGGCAGCCCAACATGCACTCGAAACCTGACTTATTGCCAGCAATGCGAACCAAACTCCTACTCATACAGGGATGACACAGCCCTTAACAGAGCGCCTCTGACCCCATACTCCCAGAGCACCCTCCACAGAACGTCACGAGGGACACGGTCAATGTTTTAGAATGCTGATCAAAATAAGATAACACTTTCAACTCCTCCCAGTTATTGTTGTCAGTCTGGCACCTGAACAGGGCAAGGATTTGTGATGACCCTTATCTTCAATAATATTTTTAGAAGTGGTTGTTTTTACATATTTGTACACATAAAAACCAGTACTAATTAGGGTGGAGGGTTGTCATTTTAACTTTTTACTTCAATATGTAAACAAATGATTTCTCAAATCCTTCATAAAAAAACAGATAAACAAACACACACACAAAAAATCATAAATTAAGTTCACAGATCGCTAATTTCCAATGACAGCATGCTTAGAACGTCAATATGACACCATTTTCCCCTAACATGAGACAGTAGACTTTCATTGACGCATTTCGGCAAGCCTATAAGAGATATTATAAGAAAATACGAAAAGTGTGACTACATATCACAATTCTCCTTGAACCCGAGCAATTTCATATATCACAGCTGACATGTTTTATCTGAAATCCGTTCCAGCCTTGAAGGCCTGAAAGATCAGAACATGATTTTCTTCATTCAAGGCCTGATAGATTCTTGTAGAAGCGTGCATGCCAAAGGTCTGATGGGGATATAAAAACTGGCCCCCAAACTGGTTTTGATAGGTAGCTCGAAATACCCAAACACTCTTTAATACAGTGCATTTCCAATTTAACTACCCCGAGAAGCACCATGAACATTAAGTTGTTTGCATCATTATCTTTTTTAATTCTCCTCAAGACGGCCGAGAGTGAAGATGTGCGAGTGAAGCTTTGTGGTCGTGAGTTCGTTCGGACGGTGGTCGCATCGTGCGGGAGTTTTCGAGTCAAACGCAGCATGCCTGATTCAGACCTTCACTTCGGATACCCTCATAGTAGGTTTAACCACTCCAGACATTCATGTTTTTATCTGTTTGGTTACTTTTTTTTAATTTTTTTTGCATCTTATTTACCAGCTGTTGGCTTAAAAATGGAACTGAAAAGTTTAACCCAACATTTGAGTTTTTGTTTTCATATTTGGCTCAAAATTGGGATTCAAAAATGTATTCTGCACTTAAAAATACTATAGTATGTTTCTCTTTTAGAGATGAACATTCCTGCAAGTGTAAACGATTTGACATTGTTTATTATTGTGGAATGTGCGATACAGTTTTGGTTATCATTATGATAACAGTTTGACCCACGATTTCAGTGCTAGATGTTACTCCACTGATCCAAAACAATAATAAAAGCTGATTAGAACACAATATGAGGGTTAGTGCATCTTGCAAACTTTTCTCATCCTCTCGTGTCATTTATCAGGGAATCTCCAAAACTGGCTGGACAGAGACCTCGTTGCGCACCAGAGAGAGTCTCAGGCTGTTGAAGAAAAGCAGTGGATGGAACGGGACAACCCTAAGAGTGTGAGAGGGCATCCAGATCCCCGCCACCACACAAGCCCACCAGCAGAGCCTCTGGATCACTCCACCACCATGCAGGATCTCAGTGTGTCGTCCAGGAGCCGGCGTGATGCGGGCCCAGCGGGTGTCTGCTGTACTTCTGGATGTACCATGACTGAACTGATTCAGTACTGCTGAACTCAGATCATATGTAGAGCCTTGAAGATCTTCTGAAGCTGTGGTACATTCAGTTATGCTTATTAAACATTTCATCTACAATACCTTAGCAGTTCCATGGTGTTGCACATGTGTAGTCATCATGATAGCACTTTACAATACGATTCTATTTGTTGACATATTTACTCTGTAGCCAACTAACAAGTTTGTTAATATGGACTTACAATAAAAAATACTTCTAAGTTAATATTTAGTTCATGTCATTTTCATTATTTATTAAATCCATATATTGCTATTGATTGTATTTGTTAATATTATGCAATAGACCTATGCTAACAGGTAACATTTGTGAACTCATGTTAACAACAATTAATAAATCCTGTAACAAATGTATTTCTCTTGATTAGTTAATGCATTGACTGAACTGTAAAAGTTGCAAATAAAACAAAGGTTATTAAAACATTTTTAGAGGAAAATCTTCTTC
>CAIGQW010000532.1:3700195-3722887 GCA_903798125.1 Danio choprae
GTGGGTGAAGAAGTGGTGTGAAACAAGTGACGGTGTAGGACGCGATTAATAGTTTATACGTTTTTGCAAGTTAAACTCATTTTTAGTGTAACGTAACCACTGAAAACTGTCATAAGATATTTTTGAGGACATATTTGAAACTGAATAAAAAAGGAGTACTAATTGTACACTGTAGGGTAGTATAAAGCATTCATTGTGTTTAATGAATTGTGCAAGTGAAAGCATTTTTCAGTGTAATTTGCAACACCACTGGAACTCATCTTTATACATTTTGGGAACATATGCGTTAAACTGAGTGCTATTTATACTGTTAAGTAGTAAAGCTTTTTATCAGGTCCTAAACTGTCACTTGTTTAACACAACTTCTTCAACAACAATCATTACTGGTGGTTTACAATTACTGGTGGTAATTGACTGATTAGTGTATTTTGTGGGATTTTAGTCACCAATGTGTTATGAATCCAAAGATTCAAAGATAATGTCTATAATCTATAGCTTGCAGTCTGTATGTCTCATCAGTAAATTCTCCGAATTCAAAATACAAATGCAGTAAATTGTTTACTATGTTTTAACACAGTTAGATTTGATGATTAGTTACATTTTATGGTTGTGTATTTTTTCTTGTGTTGTAGTTCAACGTGCTTTATTAGAAACGTACCGCTAGAGGGCGTATGGCTAGTAATAAAATAAGTAGCTGGCATTGCTTCAAACTAACTTTTCACTTAAAAAAACAACAGCACATTTACTGATTACAATAATCTAAATAAGCTCTGAACAGGTCTATACATTAGGATTAAAGTGATTTTTCTAAAAAATGCACATGCACAATGCAAATACCTCAGAAAAAAAACTCAGATTTGCTACGGATAACTCAGTGCTAATACATACGCATACAGAAAATCAGTGACCTTCTAATGGTACCTTAGATGAAAAGATGCGTATTCATACCACATACACTCTGTCAGACCAGCTGCTGTGTCACAGCTGCTCTTGATAGCGTGTCTTCGTCTTCTTCCTCTGGGCCTTGGTCTATTACTGTCACTTATTCAGCCGTCCAGGACAAATGAATATTATGATGTAGCCTGCAATAGAGGGATCTGTATAAATCGATAGTGAATGCACATATTTTCGATGCTGGGAATGACAACATAGGCATTTTGTTTTGCATGTTCTGTGTATGCAAGACACAGCCTAGTCAAAAAGATGTCCAAAATAACTTTTATGACCACATAATAAACAGAATGTGGTGCGTTACAGTCACAGAATACTGTCATCTCAAAAATATCTAGATTAGCCTACGCCATAAAACACGTATTGGCCTTAATGGTTCCAGGTACTACGTTTTAAGTTTAATGTGTTTTTAAATGTGTTAAGTTTAAAAGAGATTTTAATGAAAATGGTAGAAACAAATAATACCAGATTTTCTGAAGAACATCAGGACAGGGAACATCATGTCAATTCTGTGACGAGTTTTTTTTAGCCATTTAAAAGGCTTCTGAGGCACTGTCAATCTGAGACTGAAGAGCGCACAAAATAAACGTAAAGAGGGTTTCACGAGGCTACAAATGCGAGATTTATTACCTGTCAATTATGTCTTACACTACTAAACGTCCTACATTTATAAAAAGTCCAAAAAAGGGACAGGACCAAAAGACACACCTTTTTCATGGCTGTGGTAGCTGAGCTTCCTGTAAAAACGGACGCCGAGAATGTCAGGTAAATCCCTTTAGCTAATTGTTTACATCATGTTTTGAAAATAAAAGGTTTCCTACACAGAGTCAATTGATGCACAAGTACCTATTATCTATTAACACATGATTAGATAGATAGGATCTTGATAATTCCTAAAATGCAAGTCAATAGTTACCAGCACTATAAAAAGGCAAAACAAAAAAATGAATACATGTAGCTACACGACAAAATGTCTATTAAAGTAAATGAAATAATGTTCAAAATGTTCAAGCATGGCAAACAGTTCTAAGTGTGTTCATGGCTGTCTAGACTCTGGAGTATGAGTTTCCAAACTGTTGTTTTTCCTCTATTAGTTGTGTTTGTATCCTCAAAATGTCAGTAGCTTTTGACTGTTTAATAACTAACCAAGGACCGTGGTTTCTGTGCTTTACTTAATTAATTTCCACAAGACTGTGTAATATTATGCTACTCATGTTTATTTGTAAAATGCAAAAGTAATATTGTTATTTATTATTATTTTCCTTCACCTCCCAGTCCTTTCCACCAGTGTTACCAAATCATATGCCAGTATAGACATACTATTCATTCATTCATTTTCTTTTTGGCTTAGTCCCTTTATTAATCTGGGGTCGCCACAGCGGAATGAACCGCCAACTTATCCAGCATATGTTTTACGCAGCGGATGCCCTTCCAGCTGCAACCCACTGGGAAACATCCATACACTCATTCACACACATACACCACGGACAATTTTAGCTTACCCAATTCACCTATACCGCATGTCTTTGGACTTGTGGGGGAAACCGGAGCACCCAGAGGAAACCCACACCAACACGGGGAGAACATGCAAACTCCACACAGAAATGCCAACTGACCCAGCCGAGGCTTGAACCAGCGACCTTCTTGCTATGAGGCAATCGTGCTGCCCACTGTGCCACCGTGAAGCCCTAGACATATTAGTGTTTCTTAAAATAAAGACACTGCTTTACTTCATAAACCAAGATATTTATTTACCCTTGTGAGACATTTAGCTGCTGATGTGGAACTTCAGTCAGTCAAGATAGGGGTGTAGTTATGGTGTTTGACTGACATTTGTTTCCAACAAGATTTTTTAGCTATTCAAATACATTTCATTGGCTAAATATATTTGTATAATGTACAGACAGACGTAAAGGGTGACAGATATCATTGATTTATTGAATTTAAAAAATAAATAAATAAATAATTAAACACCTCCAAAAAGGACTCTTTAAAGTGTAAGGACAAAAAAGGCATACGGTTTAACCAGACACCTAGCAAATAGCCGAACACTATATTTGAAAGAATTTATCAGCATATATGATCTCTGTTTTTCTGAATCCTACATTCCATCGGCAGCACAAACAGACTTCACCCACTCCCACTCTACACTCCTCTTATCTGCTTTCCTGCCCCTGCACTTCCCCTGTGAGTGAGTGGGTGTTTTCACTACAGCTGCCATGCATAATTAAGGCTGCAGTGGAGGTGTACTGCAGTGGTGCTGAGCTGCAACGCCATTACAGGCCGCTGCAACGTTTGCGCTTCACCAGTGACCGTGCTAAGCACTGGAGATCCCTGTTCCACACATGTATTCCCTCACAGAACAAGCAGAGAACTGAACTGTGCTGAGCCCAGTTTAGATCGCTGCTGTGTAATGCAGAAAATTCAGCTCATTGATTTCAACAAAGATTTTATTTTGTATATACAAACTGGCTCGCTGCCTGACACTATGACAAGCAGTAGTTGCAATTATATAGTGCGCACACTGTGAGGGATGTCCTCGCAGGAGATCTCTTAATAGGCTCTGCTTCACCACCGAGACTTGATCACCACGTGTGGTCCCTTAAAGCAATCAAGAAAACACAATCCATTAATATTAATTGGATGCTGTCTTGCATGCATATGTTATAGATTAGTGCAGTAAGCAGTACTTGGGTACAGTGCTGAAAATTGTCTCATCAGTTATTACCTGATGACTATTCCAGTTGTTGCACGGGATAAATGTTTAGTCTACAATATAAAACGAGGAGTGAAGCTTGATGCAAATGCCATTTATGATGTGATTTCTGCAAGAAACAGCTATAATTTGATGCATGACATTTCCATGTCTTTTAAAAAGTCAGAATCAGACAGAGCTTTACTGCTAGGTATGTTTTCGTGACAGAAGTATCCACAGTGTAACAAAATGAATACAAAATATACAAATTGACAAATAGTTTATGATTATGAAATAATTGTATAGAGATTATATGCGTGGATTTATGTTCATATATTAGGTGTCCACCTTAAAAATGAACAGATTTAACAATGTATGAAGCATCATACAGTATGTATATATAAAGAAGAAATAGCCAAAATTATGGAGAAAAAAAAATCGAATGCAACCTGACTGATGATCTGGTTTTCAGATCCTTCATCTGCATAGAAATGTATAATTACTGTTGGGATAGTTCAACTAAAAATAAAAATGGGCTGTTAATTTACTAAACCTCAGGTCATCTAAGACGTAGGTGACCTATTTTGCTCTTCAGTACATTAAAGAAGATTTCAGCTGACTCTCCTGACCTTGGAGATTCATAAAATGCAAGTCAATATTTACAGTTTTTTTAAACAGCTCGCGTGAGATTGTACCTGCACGTATACGTTATGTGACAGGACTGTTGTTAAAACACTGAGGTCTGTTTGCAAAAGCTGTGGATGAAAGTGTTGTAGATAATGTTTCTAGCACAAACCGATTGTTTCACTTCATAAGACCATAGACCATCAGCAAAAAACTTTCTCTCTTTAAAATCCAATATAAACATCTATATCTTGGACAGCCTAAGGGTGCATAAAGTAACAGCAATTTTTGGGTGAACTATCTCTTGAAGCTAGTTACTGCATTAAAAAATCATCAAACCATAAAACGAGACTGTCTGTCAATAGTCCATTAAAAGACATTCAGTTGTTGACATTGAGCGTTGTCAATGATTTGTTCCGGAGTGCTTTCTACTCCATAGAGGTGAATTTAAGATGGGTGACTCTCATTCTCCTTCAGGTAGGCTGTAAAGGTCATGAAGAGAGCTTAATTAGGACCTTATAAATTCCTGCGCAGTACATTCACATAATCTTGTGTGAAAGCAGATTTGAGTATTACTGACACTGAGGCTTTATGTGAGGAGAATGAGAGTATAATTCCACACAAAAAAGAGAACAACCAACCATGACACTGAAATCCACCCGCCTAACACTGTGCAAAAGTCATGCATGAGGTCTTCTTTTCCTCACTACGCATGATCAGGACTAGACATAAATGTAATCGCTATTTCCCTATTGTCTTCTGATTCAGTGAGTGTCTTCACTGAAAGGAGTAAGGGCTTCAGTCAAAATGGCATTATTATCAAATAAACAACCTGAACATTTGGCTTACTCTGGCGCAGTGATGTCAACATCTGACTGACTTTAATTTAATTCCCAGCCTCATCAGACAGGCACCCGGGCTGTTTCCCCTTCACAGTGTTTGCACCCTCTTTAAAGTCACTTTGAGGTTGATTAACACAAACAAAGGAATCCCATTAAATTGTGTTTTAAGTGACAAGCAGCTCATGTCAAATTATGGCTCCTGGGCAAAACACACGCACAAAGGTTTCTAATCCACTTAAAGATAATTGAAAAAAGTATACCACTGTATAAGCTACATTGTTTCAGACTTGTTGTTCTTGATTTTTTTGGTCCAGACCTGTATTGAACTGTCAGTTACATTGTGACTAGCATGAGAAAAATCAGGTACGTCTTGGTCTACCTTTTATTGGCCTGAATTCCCAGGCTTTCTTTTGTAGTAGTAGATGTGAGTCTATAATATCATCTATTTTATTATTGTTTTGTTGTAGCAGTTTGGGAATTTTCACAACATTATTGGGCTGTTTTTCATTATGTGACAGTTGGGATTGTGGGTGGGATTTCATCTCAATGTTGAGACATTTGATCATCAGAATGTAAGCAAAACCTGATCCACACCTAACCACAACATGTTATGATTGTGATCAACTTCAGGACTAAAGAGCTCTTTACGCTCATTTTTTCCCATTCATCCAGCATAATGGATGTCCTCAGTAAAGGATCATCAATATGAGGAAACTTACTGATATGTGCATTCACAAATGTCAGTTTATTGGTAACCTCTTTTGACATCATGTCCTGTTTTAGCTTTTTTAGATGTCTTGCTCCATGTTGCATTAATTTCAATCAAACCAAGAGCCACTTTTCAGTCTACTGTTTGCACCAAAGCAATTAAGTAAACTAAAACCTGCCAAATATGAACACACCTTATTAAAGAAAGAAAAGAAATGTGGTGAAATATTGACAGCATTTCTCTGATTACACCACAAACAGAATATTGTGATGACTGGGCCTGGATTTGACAATTTCCATTAAAATGTTGATTGGTCATGCATAGTTGTCTCCAGATTAAAAAAGTAAAACTCTGTCAGGATTCAAACAAATGCAAGATGTCCGTTCTTCTGAGATGTCGAGCTTGTTTCCAAACACACACTCCTGCACTGCGCACTTTTACCAGCATGCACAATACAGACTCCAACAGCAGCAGTGTGTATAACCTTAAAGGTTATGTACCAGCAGTTTCATGTTACAAATACTGACAAATATGGCATAGAATTGTACATTTAAAACACAATCAAAATAACATGATATTCCAAATTCCCATATTAACATTTTTTACTCTCACTAAACACGCTACTAACATATAAAACATGTTTGTCCACGTGCTACCACAATGCATTGGTTATATAATTACAGTAGCTCCGTGCATTTATAAAAACCATAGTGATTGAAAATCAACAATAGACCTCATAAGATAAACGCAAAATGGTGTCTCCATCAATGGTGGGTCCATATGTAAGAATCCTTTTATTCCGAGTCCTGCATGAGCATCTTTATATAGGATCAATTTTGCTGCGGTTTGTGCGTGCACGGGAACCCCCGAGCCCCCACCCTGTTCATCCACCCCCGCTAGTCTCTCAACAACCAGGATCTAAAAATAGAACAGGGATCCCCCCATCAATTTACAACACGTCACAAGGTCATATAACCCTCCTCTCACGATCCTCGATCAATACTACGGCGTGACGGTCCTGAGTGGATCCTGCTACCAATATTTTGTTTGCTACTCCTGAAACAGACGTTCGCGGGGATTTTTGCGGTCCCCCCTCAATTAGTCACAACGTGTATAGTCTAATTAACTGCGAAGGAAGTGTTGCAGATTATATTCCTTTTTGAGATGCCTTTGAAGAGACAAACGTTCAATATGAGGAGATGAAAGTGAAGGGGAGACACGGAGCGCGCTCGCGCCATCGGTCGCATGCATATTCACGCGCTGGAGGGCAAGCCCGCCACTAGACCGAGAATCTTCACACAAGAGGATTTCTGTCGGTGTGGAGGACTATGCTTTTTTATTCGGGGAAACTACGCTTGCTTTGTAGTTTGACTCCGTGTGTATTTTAGTATTTTTTTATTTATTGTGCTGATGCCATTGTCAGGAGCGCTCAGCAGGATCCATATGAAGATGTGCGAAGTGTCAGGTAAGAAATTCTGTAACTTACTGAGCATGCAAGTTTTTAATGCCACAGCTCACCACCTCACATTTGGTATTTCATGTGGTTCCCTCTGTTAGTATTAGCCTTAAAATGGCAGACCAGAGGTGATGAAAGAAGGTTTCTCAAGGCCTTTGAAGCATATCTTTGTGATGATTTATTCTGACCTATCTTAATGTTGCCCTTTCATTTATAGAGACAACCTTTGTCAGAGAAGATGAAAAATATGTGACACACTCCACCCCTCTGTAAACCCAGGCACCATTTACTACATGTTTGTTTCATAATCACATCTAGTGAAATGTGTCCTTACACTTAAATCTGTTGTTTTTATGCCTTTTTGTTTTCATAATCCTTTTTATATTTTATATTGACATTTAATAGCTAGTCTATTTCACGTATACTGCAGCTGATCAATAGAAAAGCGTTCTCTCCTCATTTTTCTTGACAGCTGAAAAAAGGGAAATAAATCTAAATTAATAAAATGATTAAAAATATTTTTTTACCAGGCAGAGTGATAGATCTAAACTGAAAGGGTCGTAAATGATTCAAGTCACAATGCAAATTGTGCATCAAAGCCGTCTGTTTTTAAAAAACAAATCTTTCAGCTTGTAAGATTTCTTTTTTTATACTGGCATAATAAGTACAATATGTGCTTGAGGGAATTCAGTGTAATTTTTGCTTTAAAAAGCAAGCGTGTCTGGTGAATGAAGTCTGGTCCTCGTCCTCTCCCACTAGGAATTTATAATCTTTATGGATCACGACTCTTGTCAGCTCAGTTAAAGTCCTTCATTTCTCCTCAAAATATTCTTGTATGTCAAAGAGCTGATTTGTTGTATCATCCACATAGCATTCCATAGATTGTATTGCCCTGTGATGCGTGCTTCAGAGGAAATGTCTCCCAGTCAATCAAGTGTGGGGGACTATTATGCATATTAAATTTAGCATATACTGTCTATTGCAAACTCTGACAGCAATGTGTGGTTGTTTCTTATTCAAATTAGTGGCATTTCAAACATTACGTATGTTTGTGTTTTTGGGTGAAAGCATGAGAGGCATAGAAAGAGAGAGAGAGAGAGAGATGCAGGTTACATTTTGACAAGCCGGCTGTATTTTATTTTCAGTTGCAGTACAGTAAATTGACCTGCTCAGATAAATTCTTCTCTATGTGAATTTACTAAAGTACAATACAAAATATCACTTTAAAATAAATTCAAATTAAGCTGTCTTTAACTGATACATGGAAAGAAATTGGTTGTTTTTCAAAAAATAAAACTTGCAGCTGTGGTTGCAGAATAATTCTGTAAAAACAGAGTAAAATGTAAAGCTATTTACAAAGAAATGTAAAATTTACAGAATAAAACTGTATTTTACAACAAAAAAAAGAGAAAAATATAATCAAACAGCACTCACTGCTATTGCATTTCTATTTTTTTCCATTAATATATCGACACCCGTCCAAATAATTGCAGGTAATAATAGAAAAAAATAAACACACCAAAAAAATCAATGTTCATTAAAAGCATTTTTACAAGCTGTGATTTTTTTAATGCTAGTATAGAAGGTGCCCAGGGTCATCTACACAAACATAAAACAGCTTCATAGTAAGACACAGCACATTAAGCACACGAAGATGTAACATACAACCAAATGTAACATAACACAAACTATTAGAAACACAATTTAGGAAATGTAACGTCATTTAATGTAATTGGACAAAATACCATCAGTGTTAAGCATAAAGGTCTGAGTACATTTTACATTGTTCTTTTTAAGTCTAAGAAAACAGTACAGTGCGTTACATTACATTTTGCAAGACTGTTGCGTTGTCAACCAATTAAAAACCACGTTCTATGTAGTATTTTTAGTATTTCATAATAAAAATGACATTTTCAAAAACTTTGTACCAATAATAAATTAATTGTGCAATAGAATACCATGCAGAGTAGTGATTGTGAAATACAACTGAAATGTACTAAAGCTCAGCTAATATGAATTAACATTGAACTTGTGTTTTTACCCAAAAGATTGAAAGATTTTAGCATTAGGCTATTTTTTAGATTTTAAAGATTGAAGCATTAGGGTATTTAAAGTATTAGGATATTAAAACAGTTAGGGTAATTATGCAGGTTTTCAATTGAGTGATATATACATGTTTTTTGTATACCAGGAATGAGTTTCATTCAATATTTATTTATTTATTTATTCATCCCCATAGTATTTGGCCTAAATTCTCAGGGTTTCTGTTGTAGCAGTAGATATCTGTCAACAATATTATCCATTTTACTATCATTTGGTTTCACATCTGCTTTTATAAGAGTACAATATGATTATTGGGCTGTTTTTTCATTTAGTGACTGTTTTATGGGATTGTAGGTATAATTTTCATCTTCACTGAGACATCTGATCGTCACAATGTAAGCAAACCTTGATCCACAGCTCTTGATTGTGATCTGTTTCAGGACCAAAGAGAGCGTTCCACTGTCGCCATTCATTCAGTATAATGTGATGTCCTCAGTAAACAAACATTGATATAAGTGAGAAAATGTAACCTGTGAATTAACAAAGCATGAATTGACAATCAATTGATCATTATAAAATGATCATGATTGAAATGTATATCTCTCCATTTTATTGCACAAGCTGGAGTGTGTTAGGGATTTATTCAAAGGTACAAGATTACATATTGCACATCACATTTTTACAAAAGAAATACGTTTCATATTTTGCGTTTAGCCAACTTAGTCAAATAAGCATATAGATTCTATTCCTGAATGAGCCACTGAACTGCTTTAGATAAGTGTGTGTCATTCAAGTAGCACCATCAGAGCACCATGCGTTTAACTGAACTGCTTTAGATAAGTGTGTGTCATTTAAGTAGGACCATCAGAGCACCATGCGTTTAACCGAAAAGCTATTATTTATTATTTGTCCTTGTGTTTTTTAAGTTTGACTGATTCCACATTATTAAACAGTCGGTTCCAGTCACAAATTTGATTGATTAGACAAATGGCATTGTAGACCAGAGTATGTTAGTGGTGCAAGAAGCAAACAGATTCGATTTTTTTAGCAATTATTTTGTTGTATTTATTTTTACATGGCAAACATGTAAATATAAGGGAATGTAGTGATGCAAATTTTACAAAAATAATAAAATCCTACAAAGTAATAAAAAAATTCTACAGGAGATACACATTTTTCCAATAAATATGTTTGTACTCCAGCCGTCAATGTTTGTAGGCAAAAGGTCCATATGCTCAATTGAACAGGTTATGCTTCTTTATCAAATAGCTTTGAATTTAAACCATTTAAAAAGATAATTAAAACCCTTACACATAAAGTTATTTTTGTTTCATTGTTTTATTGAGTGATGCCTAGAGGAATCATTTTGGCTTCCGCAAAGCACCTTTCAGAGATCAGATAACGAACATTTTAACCATTTTCACTACAAGGAAAAGACTCTTCGTTGAAGATAAATATTCTTCATGGAAACTAATTGGTTATAAACAACCTTTATTTTAAGAAGCTAGTTCACAGGCTAGTTCAGAGTCGTAGCCATCCTGTAGGCTATATAGCGTACTGAATATGCGCGTATGATATTGCTTTATTGTCTTCCACTCAACACATTACGCCATCACAACATAAGCCATTTCTTCCAGCGGTGTACCTGTTCCGCAAGTATTTGATGCTCGTTCTTTTTTTTATCGACATGCAATGGCATAGGCTTGAAAATGTCAATCCTGCCAAGACATTGAGCTTTCGACGCGCGCATGACCTTGCTAATACCCAATTCGCATCTCAGGTTTAATCTTGTCCACTGTAAACATAAAGCGGTTTTCACACGAGGGCGGCGTTCATCTCGGTGATGACGTCACGAGGCAGGTCTTTCTCGAGCCCACCAATGAGACAAGGCAGCTCGGTTCTTTTGGGGCACATCGCAATGAATGGGTGTCGGTGCTTTACAAGGCAAAGGAGCAACCACAACAAGACGCGGATATTGAGGGGATGCGGCATCGGCACGCGGGAGCTGTCCACCAGCAGCACAGCAACGACGCGGACGCTCGTGACAGTCCAAAAGAAGCATCTCGTCCAGTCGCCCCGCTCTTTAGTCTGCCGCCCCCACCGCCATCGATAAAGGAGCGATCCACCTCCTCACATAACAACCGACATGTACAGTCCTGTCCGGACCGCGGCACCAGGAACGACGAGTGCCTGCCTTTAACCGGCCACTGCAGCCTCGCGCAGGGAGCGCGCACCGACTGTCAGCCTTACGACAACCTGCCGCATCCGTTTCCAGGGCCCTCATCTGGCTATCAGTGTCATTCAGAAGGGAGCCATTCTCCTCAGCACAAATCTTCCGTTTCCCCGCAGCCCTCCCCATCTGAACTGCTGCCGCCGCCTCTGCCTTCGCAGATTTCTAATACGCGGGATACGCGCCAAAAGAGTGCTAATTACAAACAAGACATCGTGCAGCGTCGCGTCGGGGAGGGGGGGCGTCGAGACCAAAACCAGTTGCTGCAGCAACCTTGTTATAATCAACAAAGGGACCCCTCCTTTGAGCCACTCTTGTCAAACTCTGGTCAAGGACACATAAATGCGCGCGAGGAAGCCGAGAAGGAGAGGCAATTAATTGAGCCTCAGGCTCAGTTACTGTTGGGCAGCAGCTTGCCGATCAACTACTGCATCGGCGGATCGGGGCAAGTGTGCAGAAACAAGCAGGTGCCGCTGTTGCAGCATCAGCATCAGCAGGCTTGCGCGCAGGAGCACAGCCTCCAGCGGCAGCACAGTGACCGAGACAGCAGGTACCAGAAGGGGAAAATCGCGCTCTGTCAGCCGTATCGATGCGAGCGCGCGCTGGAGAGAAACTCGTCCGTGTCTAGCAGTGAAGCCAGCAGCCCCCCGTACGGCTCCAGCAGTCAACTGTGGCCAGAGCCCCACGACAAGGAGGAGAAGAAAAATCGGGCTGGCAAACACAAGGTATTTATGTATGGACAGCAGCACAGCTTTCAAATGTCACTCAAATGTAGAATGCGCTGCGTAAAAGGCGACCCCGAGCACGTCGTTTGTTTTTGTTGTTGTTGTTTTTCTTTTTCTGCGCTTAAATGAATAATCGTGATGTTTAACTCATTTGATTTGCTAAAACGTGTATTCACCATGATGACATCAAGCACACTGCATCTCATGCATACACTCATACGGATATAAAAAACCTCTCTGCCTTTCACATCTCTCTCTCACTCGCACACACATACAAATCTGACAACACGGTGCAACTTAATAGTTCTCTTCTTGAGCAGGGTGTTATTGCAGTGATCAATCAGCATACAATTATGAGAATTAAAATGTAACTTTGGCAGTCTTATATGTATTTGAAAATAAAATTTCCCATATTAAATTCTTAAAATACTAGTCCTGACAGTCATGCAATCGCAGTGACTAATCCAGTGCTGAAATTGTCGAAAAAGGCTCAAAGGTTTTGAATTGAATTTTGATGGATTTGATATAAAATGTCACTCTCCTCTAACAGTACAGACCACAGTCTAAAATGAGATCCAGTTCCACTCAAAACTCAGTTAGGTTATCATATCCAGTTGCTTCCTTTTTTGCCTTTTTACAGCAAAACCACTTATTTCTTTTTTTTCTATGCACAAAATTAAAACAAAGTGAAACTACTGCAGAAAACTCAGTGTGAATTTGTGCCACTTTTACAGCGTGCCCAAACGATGCCCTCATTATTTGTCGCGCCAGTGCCTTCATCTGCAGATCATTCAAAAGACTCGAACAGCTCCCAGGGCTCCATTTATTTTTCTGACCCTGTTATCTGATGTCAGTCACTGAAGATCCATTCATGTCTCTATTCTCCTTCATGATCTCCCAGGTCCTGAAATACCTTTTATAAGGTCGATCACAGTGGCTTATCATCTTGTGAGGTAGTAGCCAAGGCTCATAGAGTAAGGGCCTTTTACATGATCACAGATAGACAAATAACGTGGTGATTAAAAAGTGGATTAGATAAAAATCAGCACAAATCCATTTCCTGTAGTGGTACTTTGCTTTATCATTGTCCTTTACTGAGAAGTAAAATGTTCTTTTAGTAAAACAAACTATGCCACAGGTCTCTCTAATGCAAATGATCACCTTTTATATAGGAAACATTTTGTTTAAACTCTCTTTTTTAATAACGTTACATAAAAGGGTTAGTTCACCCCAAAATAAAAACTGTCATCATGTACTTGTTTTTCCAAGTCCATAATACTTTAGTTCATCTTCTGAAAAAAATCTTGATCAATAAATTTAAGTGAATTAGACATAAAACAGTTATATTTATACAATTATATTTATAATTATAACAATTATAAACAGTTTTATGTCCAATTCACTTAAATTTATTCAATTAACTTGGGACAGCATGAATGAATTGTGTGGAACCCTGCATGTTTACAGTAAATAAAAGATCACTTGCTGCTTTATAATTGTGAGTTAACGGAACTAAACATGATTAGACTGAACTTTGTTTCAAGTAGTGAAGTCTTTTTTTTTGGTTTAAAATGCAAAATGTGTTGTTACAGTTGGAATTCAAAATATGAAAATGCATTAATAATTAAAAATTTTAATAAATTAGCTGATATTTACAAGCCACAACTGATCATTTGTTTACCAGCTTGACCTGAAGATATCCTTCCTCTTTACTCATTCCCAAAATAAAATAAAAAACATGAATCTTTCTCATTAGTGCAATTCAATATATACAAGTCAAGCTTTCCTAGCACCGATTTGTCTCGTGGCAGAATTAAAACATAAGGCAATATGTACCAAACTTCGTGTTTGATTTATGGTGAACTTGTAAATGCTTTTGGTCAGTCCTAGAAAATACATTAGAAGTGTAATGTATACAATGCAATACTTTAAATAGTGTTTTTAGTGCATTTAATTGCACTCTCAGATTTAAGTAAAACACCTTCATTTGTGCACTGAAAATGAACAAATTTCTTATTCGTATTTTTTAAGACAGAAATGTCAGTTTGGTGTAAACTAACCTTATAAAATGTGTAGCTGGGTTTTCTAAGCAACAAAAATGTAGTTTTTCGCAAACACAGAATGTTTTTTTTGGCAGTTTCAAGAGTTGGATTTAACCCAAGAACAGCACCAGTGCAGCAGGAAGAAAGCTTAACAAAGGAAGAAAAATAAACTGACCTTTTCGAAGAAAAACAAAAAACGTGATATCTGATGCTAGACAGTTGAAAGGAAGGATACTAATGAGAGTATACAGTCAAAGGAAATTCATTTAGACAGAGAGTCTTATCAGTTGGGCAGAATATAGTGTTGGGCAGGGTGGAGTCAGAGACCTTTAGCACTTCTGAATACTGCACTCTATTGTGTACAAGCTTTGTTAATGGGAGACACGTTGCTCCAGTAACGCAAACAAAAGGACTTTTGGATTATCCATAAACTATCCATTAGTTTTTATCCCAATAACTGCAGCAAGTAACCTTCAATATCTGTCCCACACATCTGTTTATTTATGCTCCATTTAATTTAATTGTGTCATTAAATGAAGCTTTGATCCTCAGATCCTCGAGTGCTTCATTTAAGACGGGTCCAGCTGTACTCTGTGGACACACTGGCAGTTTTCCCAATAGAAAAATGACAGAAGACGTGTGGTAGTTCATTTTTTAAAATCCGAATTTGATAACATTTTTGTGCTCATCAAGTTACCTGTAAGTGCATATTAAGATATTGTTTTTCTCATATTTTGACTAGACTGGCTGTGGTACTTTTTGTATATATATATATATATATATATATATATATATATATATATATATATAAATCATTTACTCCTAGGCTGTTATGCCTACTAGTGCATTTGTAGCATTTTGTTCAACCACTCTGTTCTGGCTAATAGCTTAAACGAAATATTTAGGCCGAGAGAGACCGATCAAGTATATAGTTACAATATCTTGTGACACAAGCTGAAACCTAATAGTAGTTTGCTGTTGTGGCCTGTGTAACCCACGGGTCCACAAGCATAGACATAGGCTTCACATATACTACTGCGATTGATTTGTAAATACCTTTTTATTTTTCCTTCCTTTGAGTGTTTAGAGTGCTTTTGCTCAGTGATCCTTGCACAGGCGTTTCAGTAATGTCATACGAAATATCCGATAAGCATCTCTCATACAATTAATTAACAGATTATGGGATGAAAAATTAAAGACTGAAAGAAAATGATCTGAAATTTAGTGTCCTATCTCAGTGTTAACACAGAGTTACTGTTATCAAACCGACATCAATGGGCAGTGTTTGATGTTATTAGGCACAGTTGGTTTAACCTGTATTATTGCCACGGATTCTTGATATCTCATCATTTTCATTTGCTAGTCTCTGCATTATGTGTAACTTGGTTTATGTTAAAAAATTTTGATTAATAAATTCTTTATAGAAGCTTGTTTCTTTGATAGGGAGATTTTGATGCTCTTATTGAAAAGCAGTTCACCTGTTAAGGATAATACCACCTCACTTCACAGTTAAAAAAAATAGATTTTAGTAAAATAAAATCTAGAAAAAAGAAAACAGAATATGTAAAAATATTTAATATTTGGTCTGTTACAGTATCAAACTGATGTGTCAGAGGTCAATATATAAATAATTTTACATTTAGTTTTTAATCAAAAAGCCACATTCTGTGAATGTGAGCAAATCTGTACTGCACCATAGAAAATGAAAATATTTACAGGTGACCGTACTGTTTACCTTATATAATGTTGAAAAATCATTTTTAGGGGTGAATACTTTGTGTGAGAGCTTGAATAGAGAGTGAATGCTTGTGAAATTATTTCATCAGTAAATGTGTATAGCAACATTATTATTAATATTATTATGGAGGGCGACACAACACGGCTTAGTGGTTAGCACTGTCTCCTCACAGTAAGAAGGTCGCTGGTTCAAGTCCCGGCTGGGTCAGTTGGCATGTTCTCCCCATGTTCGCATGGTTTTCCCCCACTGTCCAAAGATATGCGGTACAGGTGAATTGAATAAACTAAATTGGCTGTAGTGTATGTGTGTGAATGAGTGTGTATGGATGTTTCCTAGTACTGGGTTGCAGCTCGATATGCTGCATAAACAGCAAATGTTTTGCAACATGTGCTGGATAAGTTGGCGGTTCATTCCGCTGTGGCGACCCCTGATGAATAAAGGGACTAAGCCGAAGGAAAATGAATGAATTAATTATTATGGATATAATATCTTGCTAATATTAAAATTTTTTTTTAAATAAAAATGTAATTATTGACAGTACTTTTAATGTTTAATATATGTGACCGTGTACCACAAAACTTAAGTTAAGTTAAAACTAAAGTCTTATGTTGCTGTGTTAAGTTTATATAAATAGCCAACAATACATTTTATCATAACTGTCATAATAATTTTTTTGAAATGCCAGAAATCATTAGAATATTAAATAAAGATCATCTTCCAGGAAGACATTTTGTAAATTTCCTACTGTAAATATTTCAAAACATATTTTTTTTAAATTATATGCAATGCTAAGAACCTAATAGGACAACTGATGATTGTGATTTCTTCAATGTTTTGTACATTTTAACGCAAATAGTTGCCTCAAAATATTTGTATCTCAGACAAGTATTGCCATATCCTAAAAAACCAAACAACAACAGAAATCTGAACCAAATCTAAAAGTAACAAATGAACCATTATGATTGGTTTTGTGGTCCAGGGTCACATATATATGCAAATGTATGCAGTCCTTGAAAGCATAATCTCTTATAATTATCATATTACACTTGATCTTAATATATTTGTACTAGGGCTGCACGATATTGGAAAAAAATTATTTTACTGCGATACATACTGCGATATAAATAACATTTCACCAGAGGATTTGAATAGCTCTATTTGGAAAGATTTTTATTCATTTAGATAGACTGGGATGGCCAAGTCCTTTTCCATGCAGTGGATATGCAAAAATTATAATAAATTACAAGGAAAAAAAAAATAAACAAACAGTGCTTTATGGTTTTCTGGGAAGACTAATAGTATTCAAATACAGAAATTGTTAAATGTATGTATCAAATTTAATGTAATAATCAAATTTAAAATAACATGGTCATCATTGTAGAAATAAATTTACAAATATATATTTAATAATATCTTTGAAACTTTAATAAATAATCAATATAATCCTGCGATGTGACTATTGTATATACACACATTGCGATATCGATGCTCAAATGATATATTGTTCATCCTTAATTTGTACCTTCCTCTAGTGAAAGAGCTGTTTTTTCTTAGTGTGGAGTAGATTTTAAAAATCGAAAGAACATTTTTTCCACTATAAAGAACCTTTTATGAAAATGTTCTATACATGTTAGATCAAGCACTTTGAACTACCATTGTGCATGTAATGTGCTATATAAATAAACTTCCCTTGATTTCATATTACCTACAATGCCAAAAAGAACCTCTATTTTTAACAGTATATTTGGCAACACAGCATATTATCAAAATATAGTGAGATAAATGATCAGATGTCAGAAAATCTGGAAAAGTATGGAATTTCCAAAGGGACAATGAAAAGGAATCCTGACCTCAGGCCTAATTCTGCTTGAGAAAGACATTTGTAAGAAAGAGGAAGAGGAAAGGGCTATCTTTAACCCTTTAACAACTTCTTCTATAAAAGCCTTTATGTCCTCCTCCCAGCCAGCTCATTTCTGCTCAGTCTAAAAGGTCCATTTAAATGGGATCAGTTTGCTGTAAAGGTTTTATGGGGGACGTTCATCCACAACAGCCCATCGTACAGAAAATAATCATAGAGGCATTCGGTGTCTTTGGGCAGTGGGCACATTCTCCACATTTTTGTTTCTTTGTGCGATATAATAATGTCCAGCTTCATGTCGCTTCATCTCAGCTGACCCCCACGGGCTACTGCAAAAACCATGTGAATGAGCCTGCGGAAAATGGAATTATTGCTTTTCATTCACTGCTGATACCCGATGCTCTAAATGCCAGTGTGATATCAGGAAATGTGTTACACAGGGTGTTGATTGAACTAAAAAAGATGAGAAAATATTTCACCTCAGCTGCCATCATAAAGTTGTTTATCAGACATAATTATGCAAATAGCAAGATAAGGAAATGTTTTGATGAATACATCTATAAATCTGAAGTTAAAAGGGTATATGGTGGTATTGATTTACATCTGTAAATCTTTATTGAGCTATCTGCCGATTTCAGAAACCATTTTAGTGACACGGTGGCCATTAAAGATGAATTTAAAAACATTTCCCAAACGATGATGGTATTGGAAAGGACCAAAACAAACACACTTATAACCCCAAACCTTTTCTTTTTTATATCTTTACTATTGTTATTAGAGATGCCCCTTTAGCAAAAAAAAAAGTGAAACTAGATATTGTGTTGTAAAGTCAGAACTATGAGATATAAATGTGCAATTCTGACTTCCGTTTACAGCCTGCTTTAAGTCCTAAACACAAAATAATTTAATCGAAATTAATCACATCCAATAATATATGTGTGTGCTGTGTATATTTATTATGTATATATAAATAGACATGCATAGATTTGAGAAAAAATGCTCATTTATATTTTGATATAAAATACAGTGCTTTCCCCCCACAGAATTGGACATAGATTTGGAGTGCAAATAAAAGTCAGATTTGTGTGTTTATATCTGCCATGATGACATACCTGACTATTTTTGCTTGACAATTAAGAGCACATAATTCACAGTTCTACAAGTCAAAATAGCTAAATATATAAAAGTCAGAATTGTGGGATAAAAAGCCTAACTGTCATTTACAGTTAACAATACACTATATCATGTTTGTCATGTAAATAAGCATTTTTCTCAGTAAAATACATTGGTCACTAGTAAATTTATGATTAGGCATACACATCACATACACATCAGTCACATAATTCTTAGGATTCAAGTCTAATTAATTTGTTGAAAACAGGAAGTCATCAAGAGAACACAATATTCTGTAAATTAAATACAATGTAAAACCAAATTTATTAATAAATTATTATTTATCTATGAATTATTTATATTTATCTATTACAGTGAATTCATCAGAATCCTAGGCACATATCCTATATATATATATATATATATATATATATATATATATATATATATATAAAACTTTTCATTCTTTCTTTAGACAGTATAAAATATCACAAAATATTCCACAACATCTGTTATTAAATATTACTGCACATTTGCTGATGGTTATACCATGAATGATGCACACATAAAAGCATATTTTTTTAAATTTTCATTTGTTATTAGTCTTGACCAGTACTGGATATTTAACTGTTCATTTGTTTTATTTAGATTACAATGTTAAATTACTTAAGGTAACATTTCTAAACACTCATAATTTATTCATTAATTCATTCATTTTCATTTCAGCTTAGTCCCTTTATTAATCTGGGGTCGCGACAGTGGAATGAACCGCCAACTTGTCCAGCATATATTTTACGCAGCTGATGCCCTTCCAGCTGCAACCCATCACTGGGAAACATCCACACATACCCATTCACACACATACACTACGGACAGTTTAGCTTACCCAATTCACCTATAGCGCATGTCTTTGGACTTGTGGGGGAAACCAGAGCACCCGGAGGAAACCCACGCGAACACAGGGAGAACATGCAAACTCCACACAGAAATGCCAACTGACCCAGCCGAGGCTCGAACCAGCGGCCTTCTTGCTGTGAGGCGATCGTGCTACCCACTGCGCCACCGTGAGGCCCCCACTAATAATTTAATAACACTATTAAATACTCAATAGCAAATCTTAACAGGGCTATCCAATTTTGTGCTATAAATGATGATGATCTGTAGTATTTTAATATCAGCAATATATTATTGTCTGTTATAACTATAATAAGAACAAATTTATACTTTAGACAGTATAAAATATCACAAAATATTCAACAACTCCTTATTAAATATTACTGCACATTTGCAGATGGTAATACCATAATTGCACACATATTTTTTTTTTATTGTCTATATAGTTTCCAGCCAGAGTAATATGACACAGTCAGCTGATTCTTCAAATTATAAGCTATTTTCTCTCACAAAGTTTCCTCTATCGACATCCATTCAAAACCAAAAACAGCTTTTCCTTTTTCTTTTTTCCTGTTTACTGCAGCATTAGCCGTTATGCTTGTTTCATAAGGTTGTCACATCATGTGTCACATACAGGGTCCTTCACATAAAAATTGGCCTATAGGCTTCATAGACCAATTATTATCATTATTAAAAAGCCATTAATGCATTCTTACATATAGTCTAAAGATATCAAGATTTGTTTTCCACAAGAGTCCACGCACTGGGATTTTTGATTTTATTGTGCGTGTTTTTATTTTTGTTTTCCACAATAGTTTTTGAATGTGAACTCGTCGGGTCAGTTGCTTTAGAAGGAAACACTAAAAGGTTGCATAACACACATAAGCATCGAAAACGGTGTGAATTTGTATAATGCACTCCGAGTACCCTCTCCTATAGTCCTCCGGTACAAAATGTATTCTTTTTGAAGACATGTCTAGTACTGTGATTTTTTTTTTTTTTTTGCATTATAGCTTTCATACAAAGGTAGATGAATGTGTTGGCATATTCTCCTGTCACTAACGCTGCAGCGCTTGCAGTGATTTCAATACCATCAGTTTCAAAGTGGCCTCTTCTGTGTTCTGAGCCTCCTATTAATAGTCCTGACATTAAAAAATTTGACACACTCAAACTTGCATTAGCTGATGGGCTGTTTGGAATATGGTGTTGTAATAAGTTCAGAATAACCAGAAAAAAGGTGATGAAATGATATGTAACGGTTGTGTTGAGTTTTATGGTGAAAATGTGTCTGTGATGTTTGGATAAAATGTAACATATTCCAGATTCTAATTGGTTGTGATCTGTGTTTATTTGATCAGTATAATGTTGTTAGTATGGGCTTTGAGATTGCATTGTGATCACCTAATGCAAATATGATGTGTGATTTACGGTGTGAACACACATTTGTCATCGTTTGATCATCTTTTGTTCAAGAATGCAGAATGCAGGTTCATAACAATGCAATGAATTATCTTTATATAAATATATTTATTTAGTTTTTATATTCATTTAAGTAATTTTTTAACTAATATGCAAATGTTTACATGATTTATTTACAATACAGTTTGTAAAGTAATATTTTCAGTTTTTTTAGTAGATATATTATATGAGAGACTTTGTTTACCAAAAAAGTGGATCTAATTAGATTTGCATTGTAAACCTTAAAGGGGACCTATTATGCAAAAAACACTTTCGTAAGGGGTTGTGTGCCAACAGTGTGTGAATATAGCCAGCCTCTAATGATAAAAATTAACTAATTATATTTATTATAATCACACTTGATAGAAACACTTTGATTGACATTCTCCCTTTGTACATGTCATCAGATGGGGTGAAAGCCCCGCTCATTAGTGGTGATCTCTCCTTTATTAGCATAAACAGTCCTGAGTGAGAAGCAGCCATCTGCCATTAGAGTTTTGAAAGTGTCACTTTGCTGACACATAGACATTTATAGCTCCACCCTTTTTTAAAAGACTTATTTGAATTTAAAGTAACAGTAACCAAACGGCACAATTTGGATCAAAGCCTTTTTTAGACTACAATTTTAGATTACTCACTCAAAATTAAGTTGATATGCACTAATAATTTTAAACACTATTAAATTAGCATTAGCAAGTTTTAACAGGACTATCCATTTTCTATAAATTACAGTGCTCTGTAGCAATTTAATATCAGCCTTATATTGTTGTCTGATATAATAATGATAATAACAACAACAAAAGACTTGCTGTAATTGAATCTGATCACTAATCTAATGAAATTTGTTTATTTGCAATAACCTTGACAATTTCAAGCATTTTGTTTTTATAATAAGGGAAGTTTAAGCCCATAAACTTGAGAAAAACCCATACTGTTAATTACTCAGTAAAAAGATGTATTTGCTTACCAAAACCTTTAAATGTTTATTTCATTCCTTTTGAAACAAAAATAAAGAATATCAAATACAGTGCTATTATTATATTATATTCATTCATTCATTTTCATTTCGGCTTAGTCCCTTTATTAATCTGGGGTCGCCACAGCGCATATGTCTTACGCAGCGGATGCCCTTCCAGCTGCAACCCATCTCTGGGAAATATCCATACACACCCATTCACACTCATACACTACGGACAATTTAGCTCACCCAATTCA
Source organism: Danio choprae (assembly GCA_903798125.1). Classification (NCBI taxonomy): domain Eukaryota; kingdom Metazoa; phylum Chordata; class Actinopteri; order Cypriniformes; family Danionidae; genus Danio; species Danio choprae. The sequence continues at coordinate 3,722,789 of CAIGQW010000532.1, forward strand.
CCTATACCGCATGTCTTTGGACTTGTGGGGGAAACTGGAGCACCCAGAGGAATATATTATATTATATTATATTATATTATATTATATTATATTATATTA
>CAIGQW010000532.1:3723287-3735613 GCA_903798125.1 Danio choprae
TATATATATATATAATGTATGTGTGTGTATCTTTCACAAATATATTTTCTGCCTCTCTCAGCAGTATGTTTCATCTCTGCCTAGTGTATGGCCAATCTCTTTCCATGAGTTATAATAGAAGTCTTTGTAATATTTGTTTTATACATATAACAAGTACGTAATCCTTTCCACAGTCAATCATCCATGTATATATCAATTAATGCTGTTGCTTGAAAGCATTTTGTTTATGAACTTTTTCTTCAACTCTCATTAGAAAATACATCCATGGGTCTTTGTTGTCATTTTGTGGGTAAAAACAAAACAAAAGCAGTTAAGTTTATACAAAGTTTGCAAAAATACTCAAATACTGTGCATAATATTTTTTTTACTGTGCATAATACTTATGCACTTTTTTGGGTTTACCATGGACAGGGTGAGTAAAAATTTATTAGGTTAAATTGAAGTGCTATAAAACTACTAGTATCACTGGAGTCATGATGTAAACAGATGATAGTTAATAAGATTTCATAATCCCACATCGATACACAGGCCACAAAAGGCTGTATTAGAAATATGTACTTTATTACAATTTTTAATGCCTAGTTACTTTTCACTCACCCTGTATTATTCACTCACTGCGATACGCTGTGGTCTGGAAATGCTACAGTGGGTCTTCTGACGAAGTGAGCCATGGGACACTCTGCCCATGGAGCAGGGCCAAGAGAGCAGACTAATGCCAGCTTTCCGTGTATATGCCGCTGACACTTATTTGTCTGCGTTTGCTTTTTTTGCTGACAGGCACATGCTGAGCGAACAAAGCTGAGCCATGCTGGATCCAAGGCCTCCATCTCCGAGAGTAGTCACTCACTCCCTCAGATAGCCATGAACAGCTGCAAGTACAATGGAGGAGTGGTGAGACCGCTGGGCAGCCTGGCGGCGTCACGACGCAACCTGGCGGAGCATGACTCTGAGACCCAGCCGCTCCAGACGCTGCACAGCTCCGGCCTGGAGGTAGTCGTCTCCAAGGGCGGAGGCGAAGACCCCAGCAAGGCGTCCAATGAGAGCCTGGTCCGAGAGAGTGGCAATGCACCGCAGAAGAAGAATAAAGATATTGGCTATAAACTGGGCCACAGGAGGGCACTTTTTGAAAAACGTAAACGGCTCAGTGACTATGCCCTGATATTCGGCATGTTTGGGATCGTCGTGATGGTAACAGAGACTGAACTGTCCTGGGGGGTTTACACAAAGGTAGGTGCTTTCTGTTCGTAACATGAATCTGGAAATGATAGCACAAGATAAGCAGTGGGATTGAAAAGTTTGAAAGAAATTCTGAGATTGAAAATGTCATTTGATCCTAAACTAGAAATAGAAAAATCTAAGATTTTTTAAAAATTATAATACTGTATAAATGAATTCCTCCAAAAGAGTAAAAAGTCAATGCTTAAAAATTCAGTTAATTAAAATTGCTGTGTGTCTAAAATGATTTGGCCATGGAATAATTAAAGGAATTGATATTATCTGGGTGTGTAATGTTTTTTTGGATTCGTAGCAAATTAATTGCAAATACCGAGCCTTTACTCTTTTGGAAGAATTTATTTATAACTTGCAATCATGTCATGAGGACTGATAAGTGTGCAAAATCCTCAATTTGACCTCTTCTGATAATATAAAATAAATAAGGAATTTTCTTACGAAACGAAAGTTAATAAATCTGTAACATTAATCTGTTTGAGTTCCACTATTAACAAAAGAGAAAAAAGGGACAAACAAAAAGTTATTTTAAAATTCCTGATCAGTTTTTAACTTTTATTATAAAAAATGTTGGTATCACTTACAATAAGGTTCCAGTTTTTAACGGTTATTGAAATGAAACACAATCAACAATGAAACAACCTTATTATGCTTATGCTTAAAAAGCATTTATTAAATGTATTGTTAATTTCAACATTTTGTTATTCATTATAAAAATTGTCTGTTGATAATATTTACTGGGCCCAACCTAATATTATCTATCAATAAGTAGTTTTATGACTAACATTAACATAAATTAATGAATACTGTAACAATTTCTCAATGCAGTGCTATTTTAATATCACGTATTATGTTTTATTTATATTGTGAATTAGTTATTATTTTCGGATTTCTGTTTACATTTTTACTTTATCAAAAGTTTTTTTTTGTCTATATATAATGTCTATGTAGCTTTTATTCATTTTTATACTTAACTATAATATGCTTACTATACTTAATTGGGTAATGAATTTTTTTTATATCACTTTTAGTTAATTGAAACCCTGCCCCAGTATTAATTTATACTTTAACTAATGTTCAAGAGTTCACACTTAGCTGATGATTAATAATATAGCTTGTTTGCCATGCTGTCCCGGGAGAGAGCCCTGAGCTCATGAGATCCTCGAGCCCTGGGCTCCCTCCCGTTTGCAGGGCGAGAGGGGAGTTTGAGCTCAGGTAGACGTCAATGAACTCCCTCGACTTATTTCTGGCTAATAAAATGGCTAAGAAGAGATGTACACTTGCTAAGAGCTTGGCTATGGTATTGATTTGGTATGTTCAATTTACTTAGGTTGCGTGTTTTTGGACTGTGGGAGGAAACCGCAGAACCTGGGGAAAACCCACACGAGCACGGGGAGAACGAGCAAACTTCACACAGAAATGTCATCGGGTTTAGTAGGGACTTTAACCAGAGACATTCTTGCTGTGAGGCATCAGTGCTAATCACTGGGCCACCGTGTCGCCCATCTAGAAAGGAGGGGGAATAGGAGTGGGTTGGGGGGGGATTCTTCAAGAAGAAGATACTGAGTTAAGAATTTATAGTGACTTATTTATATCTGGTTATTTATAGTGAGTTAGAAATCATCTGATTGGTGAATCAATCGTGAGCTGATGCAGGACCAGCTGTGTGCAATCATAAGCACGGGATCCTCTCGAAATTAGTTTATAAATAAACTTCACTTAATTATTAGAACCTTATCATAAAATGTTACCAGTCATTAAATATAGCAGTAGTTTCACAAAAAATCTCAGCTTTTGGAAACCACTGTTGCTCATGAACTGTTGCATATATTTTGGCATACATAACACACAGACATCGCACATACTGTATTGTAATCTTGTTTTCACAAGTGGTACTGGAGGTCTAAGAGTGCTTAAAACTCAAAACTTTGATGTAGGCCTGTGTTACAGACAACTCCCAAAGCAATCCTTAATGCAGGGTCTCCAAAATGAGGTGTTTGGTACTGTGACCACTCAGTACCCATGAGATGTGGATTTTGTAATGGTTGTGCTATTTCTAGCCCTGTGGGAGAGAACGGCTACACTGCTACTGTCACATTCAGCTGAATTAAGTGAATTATCACATGGCTTGATCTTGCACGAAAACAGAAAAAAAGGGAAGGGAGGAACAATGGCATGTGAATGTCAGCCGGAAAGAAAAGCAAGGTGTTTGTTAGGAATATGACCTTTGGAATAATAATAATCAAAAAGAAAAACGTCTGGTGACCATCAGGTGCATTAATTAGTTTACTGTGTAATTTGTCACACGGGAAATTTATAACAATTTCAGACCTCATTTTTTTCATAGAGGGACCATTGGGAGCCAGGGTAAAATTAGATGGGGTTAGGGAGAAGACTTTCTAATTTCACTGTTAAAATTAAATCGTTTAATTGCTTTTCTGTGGTTATATAAATTATGCACACTTTCTCATACCAGCAGAAAATTTTGGTGGACATTTTTGCATACAGCGTGTTTCTTTCTAAAAGTCACTTACTCTGTCACACTTTTAGTACAAATGCTTTAGCCTGTTTCATGCCTACTTTAACCAAAAGTAAGGTGCAAAACAAAAACTGAAACCTAATATTTACTGATATGCTAGAATGGTTTAAGCAGGTATCTTATGCATTGAATCAGTGGCAAGGCCAGAAATGTTTGAGTGAACCATGGTGAAATAGCATGGACCACAGTGCCTGCTCTTAAACTAAAGTACATCATTTTACAATACATGAGATAAAAATAAAGAAAATCTAGGGAAGATTTTTTTTGACTAAATTTATTGATTTACATTGACATGTACAGTATTGATGTAACAGACACTTTTTTTTGTGAGAAAAAAAGATGCACTTTAAATCACGAGAGAACAACAATATAAAAATACCATGACAAGTCTAAGTTTAGCAGTTTTATTATTATTATTATTATTATTATTATTATTATTATTATCATTCATTCATTCATTTTCATTTCGGCTTAGTCCCTCCATTAATCTGGGGTCGCCACAGCGGAGTGAACCGCCAACTTATCCAGCATATGTTTTACGCAGCGGATGCCCTTCCAGCTGCAACCCATCTCTGGGAAACATCCATACACACCCACTCACACTCATACACTATGGACAATTTAGTCTACCCAATTCACCTATACCGCATGTCTTTGGACTTGTGGGGGAAACCGGAGCACCCGGAGGAAACCCACGCCAACACAGGGAGAACATGCAAACTCCACACAGAAACGCCAACTGACCCAGCCGAGGCTCGAACCAGCGACTTCTTGCTGTGAGGCGAACGTGCTACCCACTGCGCCACTGTGAGGCCCTATTATTATTATTATTATTATTATTATTATTGAGTCCTTGTAACAAAGTGTTTGTAGGAAAGCATATGGAGAGGAAAGAGTGTCTGCAGGTGGTTTGTCAAGCACACTGATGTGTCTGCCAATATATTATATATATTCAGCAATATATTAGCCAAAAATAAAATTTAAAATAAAAATGTCAAATGTTTTTGGTTATTTTAACAGGTAGTCTTATGTTAAGCATGGTTTGTCACAAGTCTCATCTACAGAATACAACAAGCATAATTGTACACAAAGGTGGCTGATGGACCACATTTAGCATTGTAGCTTTACCAAACAGTAGTAAACCATCGCAGATCACATATATTTATTTAGAGTAGGTGTTGTAGATTTAAGCGAGCCCAAAACACAACACAACTCAACAAATAGTTCTTTTGATAATCATCGTAAGCTGAGTTTCCATTAACCTTAAAAATTGCACTAATTGAAATGGCAAATTGAAAACGTGGCTAATGGGAACACAGATTTAACAAATAGTCATATATCAGAAAAAAAAGGTTTCTGCTGGGACGAGGCAATTCGAGAAATAAATAATTTTTAAAAACTAATGAAAGTGGATGGTTTGTTTTCTGCATTTGCCTTTTAAATGGTCACCAGGCAAATATATAAATATGCTATACATTTATTTGTATACATTTGGCATGACCTGTTACTATTGCATTGCACAACTCAAAAAAGTTTTTTTATTTGTTCGTCCATAAATTCTGAATCCACAGTTCCAGAATGAAGTGTGTACTCTATCACCTAGATAGAGCTCCTCAGATGTGGCTATTAATGCTTTGATAATACACCTATACGTCTCATTCTTCTGTAATGTAAACCAGGCTATAGAGTGGCTTTACAAGCAACTTTGCTAAAACAACAGGATATTTGGGGTCTGATTGCTTTGTGAAGATAATGTGGCATTTTACAATTTTTATGTTGAAAAACGTCTGGAAAGCTCAAGCAATAGAATATGGATCTCAGAAATGGTGAAGAAAGACCAATCAAGAACTGTTTCACAAAAAGAGCTTGTTCAGACTGGACAGATCCCTCAGATTTAAACCTCTTTTACATTTAGTGCACAACAAAAATATGCTTATCTACAACGGTCTTATTCTTCTATAGTTCTTACTTATTTTTATACAGGTTACAATGCAGGATTATTCTTTTTTCCCACAGAAAGCAATGAAGCCGCACCACTGCGCTGAATTACAATCGCCTTACCATTTATTATATCTCTCTGCAGTCTCTATGAAACATGCCGATCTGCAGTCCTCATTCTGCTGTACAACACTAACATTTCAACTAACAAGTCCCTCACTCCCACCAACACATTTAAGCGGAGATGACAGGACAGTGCCGAAAAACATGTTCAAGTATTCACATCATCAGATACACCCACATGCATTGCGTGATTATGCTTGTGTGTCAAAGGGAGTTTAGGCAGAGAATAACCCAAATATCAAACTTAATCAGATGTTTTGATACCCAAATGCACGAGGTTCATTTGTTGCTAAGGGGAATATTATGGAAAGTGATTTTTTTCCCCGACACAGTAGGGATTAACTCCTCCAGGGTGAAGCACTGCAGTGTTTTGTGACGCAGATGGTTTAGACAGCATCTATTCAGACAAGAATGTTTCATTTAGCAAGCGTGATTTTATAACTTTAGCATAAACTGCTAAAGGGTAAAACTGTGTGTGCGTGTGTGTGTGTGTGTGTGTGTGTGTGTGTGTGTGTGCGTGTGCGTGTGTGTGCGCATGCGTGTATGTGTGTTCATGCTAATGGTGTCCTCTGTTTCTCTTGGTGCAGGAATCTTCATATTCATTTGCACTGAAATGCCTTATCAGCCTTTCCACTGTTATTTTGCTTGGTCTTATAATAATGTACCACGCTCGGGAAATACAGGTTAGTTGTTAGTTGAAATAATATCTATTAATGCAAATTATAAAAGGTGAAGTGTGTAATTTATATTCCTGTAATTTTAAGGAACGGAATTTAAAAATAATTTTTCATTTTAGACGAGTTTTAATAAAATGTTTTTTAATGTTATGTGTTGTTCTCATATGTATTTATTTTTGTTTAGTGTTAGTTGTTTTAGTGCATGCAGTTAAACTGAATTCTTTTAAAAGATTATTTTTTTTAAAAGTTTGTTTTAAGTTATTTCAAGTAATTTTTTAATGGTTTTAGTTAATCATAATAACCCAGGCCTTGATGAAAGATTATTCACTGAACAAGATTTTACATAAAACAAGAATTGAAGTAATTAGATACTAATTAGAGGTCAAAAATCATAATGTAGCATTTATTTGTTTCAATTGTTTGAAACAATTCCTATTTTCAAACACCGTTTACACAGGAATCAACCTGTTTTTATCATACCAAAAACGGAAATACAAGAAAAGGTTTACTATAAGAAAACATTTCTTTGCACACTTCACTTTTAAACCATCACCTGACATTACTTCCACTTATTTGTGTTTTGCCCAAATAACCCCCTGTTCTCTGCCTGCTCCCTGCAGCTGTTCATGGTGGACAATGGTGCGGATGACTGGAGGATAGCCATGACATACGAGCGCATCTTTTTCATTGTTCTGGAGCTGCTGGTGTGTGCCATTCACCCCATCCCGGGCCAGTACGTGTTCACATGGACGGCTCGGCTAGCTTTCACCTACGTGCCCTCCGTGGCCGACGCCGACGTAGACATCATCCTCTCCATCCCCATGTTCCTCCGCCTCTACCTGATAGGCCGGGTCATGCTCCTTCATAGCAAACTGTTCACGGACGCATCTTCACGCAGTATAGGTGCCCTCAACAAGATCAACTTCAACACACGCTTCGTCATGAAGACGCTCATGACCATCTGTCCGGGCACCGTGCTGCTGGTCTTCAGCATCTCCTCCTGGATCATCGCGGCGTGGACCGTGCGGGTCTGTGAGAGGTATGACACCACTGAGAGTGTGATCCCGAGCTACACAGCTATTCCCTTCCCCTCCACTCGTCCTCTCTCTCTCGCTCTCTTCCTCTGTCTCTCGCTCTCTTTCTCTCTGCATCTCCCACTCACTCATTCCCCTCCAGGAGCATCTCCAACAGCCTCACGCTGCCTGAATGAAGAGCTTTTCTCCCATCAGCTCTGCGATTGCACCACAAATCCCAGTCCATGTTTCGTAAGCCGTATTAGCGATTGTTAAATAATTCATGACTGCCTAATTGTTTGTTTGCGGAATGGTTTGTTTTGGTAATCTTGAGGAGCCCCGAGGATAACCCACTTCAAAAACTGCATCATCATGATCTCATCCCATGAGGCGGTGTAGATTTCGACATATTAAAGGCACATTAGGAATTGGACATACACGGTCTTGTTTGGCTGAAGCAGCACTGTGATGAATGGGTTAGATTTAAGAGACAAAGATCATTAATTGCTTTATCTGTACTGTGTCTGACATTCCTGCCTGCGTTGCCTGCTTCTCCTCACCTTTACCTCTCCAACATGTGTCTTATACAAGATTTAATTGACGTAAATGAATCTTTCAAACAAGTAGAGACTACTTGAAGCCCCATTCACACCGCCAGCAACTCATAATAAAAAAACAACTTTAAGCTATTCGTTTTTGTTACGACAAAGTTGATGCAAATGAGATGAGGTGCAATATGTCCTCAAACCTTTACAACCATCCCTGAAATATGACCCACAGGAACATTTACTAAAATAGTGCCTCTGATGGGAGCAATAGTTGCTGCAAAAATAGGAAAAATAGTGGGTAAGCGACCATGTAAAATGTTCACACATTGTGTTTAAATGAACCTGCATTTTGACTAGGATAGTCATTTGTCACTTAATGACAAAGCAAACACAAAACTGTTTTTACGCCAGCTAGAGAGCAGTTAGCTTTAATTGTAAACTACGGCTCATAATATAGGTTGTAAGCTGCACATTGTAGAGGTCTTTTCAAGTTCTAAAATCTGTATCTGCTCTAAATTGATTCTTACCCAAATCTAACATGCATAAATCCAGTGTCTTTTTCTCATGGATCTGATATAAGATTAAATGCAATTAATATGAATGTGCAAGAACTTTCCGAATAGCTGAAATTCCAATCACTCATCACTTAGTGATGATCACTGTAAACTTCATTAGAGATGCAAATCTTATTGCATCCATTAAATATTGGGTTCATCGGGTCATTAGGGAAAAAATAATTCAATTTAATTAAAAATTTACTGAAACCTGAGGCCACTAATCCAGAACCCTTCAATGTTTTGGACTCAAACATGGTCAGTATGGGCCTTTTCAGATCCAAGTGGACCTGTGATAAACTCATCATATATTACTACTTGGTCTTTCTCAGAGGAGAACAGTGTGATCAGATTAAACTATAGAGTATAGTTGAGAAGTTAAATGTCACTGTGAGAAATTTCAATGCATAATACGTTATGTGCAGCAATGTATTAAATGCATAAAAAGCTTTGCCAGAACCTGAGGCCATTTTAAGTGACTTTTTTTGTAGCAAGAAAACGGAAATGTCTACTGACTGTATGTTTTAGTTGTGACAGGATGTATAAAAACTTTAGCCAGTTCAACCCACCAATAATGTGGCATTATTATTTGTACATTATTAGTACAAAAAGCTGTCAGTGTGAACGGGGCACTTGAAATCTAGTATGCATATATGGTATAATAGGGCTGAGTAACAAGTCGTTTTTCCCCTTATTTATTGTGATCCTGATTGGAACAATCATCATATTTTTTTCTTCAAAATCCAACAAAAGTCATTTTTTTCACTGCAGATGTGGTGAAATAAAAGGTAACACTTTATTTTGATGGTCTCCTATGGGCATTCTGTTGATTCTGTAGAAATTAGAGTATTAGTAGACTTGCTGCTTAATATCTATTGCTAACATTTTATTGTGATGGTCCCCAACAGACAAACTAATGATTATAGGTAACTTTTTTTTTTTTTAAATCTTTTTTCGCAAAAAGAGCAACTTATTCTACTAATTCTAATACCCTAAAGAATGTTAGTTGACATATAGTTCAGATCATCAAAGTAAATTGTATGCAATTGTAGAGTATTGTACTTTGTAGTTAATTGTAGTGTTAGTAGTCTTTTTAATATTTGCTATCACTTTATTTTGGACAATGGACAATATTTGTAGTAGCTTCGCAAATAAATCTCAAATTATTACCGTAACTCTAACCTAACAGTCCAGTAGTAATCTGAGGCCCAGTTGGCATGCAGTTGCAAAGTTACTTATAGTCAATATAATGTCTAAAGATAAACAAAAATAAACATAAAAATAAACTATAAAATAGCAAATGTTGCTGGACCACAAGTGTAGTTTGATGCACAAATGTCTCTTTTAAAACAGCATGCGCAGATATTGCCTTTCATACTTTCTTTTCTAAATATATTTCATTCATATATTAGCGGAATTGAAATAAAAACTGATATGTCCCCAAACTAATTGGAATTCAATTAAAAAAATCTAAATTGATTGAAATTGATTCATCAACTCAAACTGAACTAAATAACTTTTTTGTGAATCTAAAAATTGAACCAAATTGGCAAATATGCGTTTACAGCCAGCCCTAATAAAAACAGCTTTCTATTTGCATCCAAGGCAAAGAAATGAAATGCTTTGCAAAAGAAAAGAGATGACAAGAAGAGGTGTAAGTAACTCTCATCTCTTCGTCAGAAAGACAGTTCCCTCTCAAAGGCTTTTTCGCAAAAAGAGCAGTCTCTGGCTGTGTTTCCCTTTGGTGTGTTTACAAGAAACTGAACAGGCAATAATGACGAGTTTGGAGTGGTAAAAGAGGTGAAGGTTTTGATGTTACGCCATACCACTTCCCAGCACTCTGCACCCCAGTCTCATCGGCTGCTATGCACGACACGATGCTGCCCACACTCTTGCGTGAGTAATTTGCGTTGCTTGTGCGTGCCTGTATGAAGGTATGGGAGGAAGCTTTCGAGTGCTTGTGTGTGTGTGACTATAATTCACTGTTGTACTTTCTATTTCCCCTCTATGCTGCTCCATAGGGATGCCATGTGAGTCCTCGTTCTCTAGCCGTGGAAAACCTATCATTGTTCATTGAGCTGGTGCCACTGCTGCTCTAAGAGGGGGGAGGGGTGGGGTTCGGCAGCTGTGGCCGAAAAAAAAAATACTCCAAGAGATCAATTTTTACAGATTAAAAACAAAATGTGTGAATGTGGCACCATCTGCAAAAGAGAAGTTTGTTGATAGCAAATGCACTAATGGTTTGGAAAGCTATGATTTGTGCAGCACTGTGAATCAAGCGTCTCTTTCTAAAGTGCTCAGGAGTAGGAGGGAGGGAAGAGGAGGAGGAGGAGGGAGTTTGTGTTAAAATGGAGCAGCTCCTTCAAATCACCTTTACAAACAGGCCTGAGGGCAACTCTTTTTTTCCCCCCGATTATTCCTTCAGCAGATGTTATTGAACTGTAATACGCCCCAGCACAACAGTGAGCTTCAGCAATACCTGCGAAACAAGCCTTTGTGTTGTACCTGCTTTTCTTTTGCATCTACATCTACATTGACATAATGGTCAGGTCAGATGTTTGTTCACATATTTGTTTGGCTTAAACCTTAATGACAACCCAATAGAAAATGTTTGCAAGTTGTTGAACAACATTGGGTTGCTTATCCAGGGGCACCGTTGAGAGATGGGGGTAATGTTAAGACGGGTCCTGATCAGAGGTCCGACACAATATACTATCATCTAGAGGGCCCTGAAGCAAAAAAGGTGAAATGTTGCTGTCCATTCTAGCACAGTCTCCTCAAAGAAGCAAGAGAAAGCAATGTTGTAGGATGCTAGACTACTGGGTGCCCACTTCTGGTAAACTATGAAACAGCATGGTAGTCTTCATGTTTACTGCTCTGTCGTCATTGAAAAGAGGCGCTCGTTTCTCCAAAGTGCTGCTAAATTGGGCCTGCACTATTTTCTTTACTCTAAGCACACTGGCCAGCCCAAAGGGCAGAACGGTGTGAGACTGGACGAGCACGGAGTCCGTCTGGAATGGGAGGGATGGGTCATTGGAGGAACATTGCTGCTATTCGCAACGTTGGCTTATCATTCACACTTAAGTTCATGTACCTCCTGTTCATTGCTTCACATCTTTCGGTCCTGTTTCCGCAACCTCCCTGTCCACTTTTTCCTGAATATTATGCATGACTCGGGCGGATTCCTTTTCTTAGGCCCTTTCCCCAAATGTACAGTTCCATGCATCATTTCATCTTTATCTCCTCAAAAAATAAAATTTTCATGTAGTTGAAAATACAACAACAGAAAAGCAAGAGATGCTTGGATCAGAAGAGAGCATTTGCACACCATTGAGAAGGTGCTTTGTAGTGCAGTACCTTGCATTCTGTCAAGATGCTCCACATGTATGGCGTCTTTGGTGCACACAGTTGTGTTGTTTCAAGAATGGTGATAAGAAAATGAATATACACCAGCTCACTGACAGCATATGCCCTGTCATATGCCCAGCATACAGACCTGCTAGAAGGACTGTTCCTACAAAACGTATTTTACTCAAAGCATGTTACCTTCCTTTGGAGAATTGCTATATCATACCTGCACTTTGTCTGGTTTTAATTGTCACACTGAACTCTCTAACATACAGTGTGAGTCAACAATGTAATGAGAATGGGGGCTAAACTATGATACACACACACACACACACACACACACACACACACACACA
>CAIGQW010000532.1:3736013-3763186 GCA_903798125.1 Danio choprae
ACATATACATATATATATAGTTTTTTAAGTAAGATTATTTGCATCATTTCATATTGAATATTTAATTTTAAAATATACAATTATAATAGATTTTCCACCAAATATTGGTACCATATCAGTTAACAGCTGACTTCAGTGGGTTGTTTTTAACATTGTTTTTTTCATCAGTCTGTATTGAATATTTAATTGTGCATACTCATTATCATTTTATTTTTAGATGCTTCACTATATGTGGTTGTTATATCAGATATTAGGATATATTGGAGCTTTTTTTTTAATATATTTGCATCATGCTGTATTAATTAATTGTTCATACTTTTTTGTATTTAAAGTTTGCACAGTTTTTTGGTGCCATATCAGTTATCAGCTGATCCTAGTTTAGTCATCTTAATGGTCATAACACAAAAATAATGATCAGCTTATCAGAGGTTTGACATCGGTGCATCCCTAGTTAATATGAAGTTTAAATGTCCTTATATTTGCTCCATCATTGCATCCTCTAACCACGCAGAGTCATTAAAGGTATTTAATAGTTGATTTCTGCTACTAAGCAACCATCTGTAGAGGTTTTATGAGAAATTGGGACATGACTGGGTTATTCGGGGAAACACTTTCTTCAGATAGACTTCTTGATCTAAGTTGAAGGTGGTGCCAGCTCTTCTCCATTTTATGCCAGTATTGCATACAGTATATTGAGAGCTTTAGAAGGCCAGTTAGTAGCTTTTTTGCTTTCGAGCACCAGCATTGAGGGAAATGTTAATGCACTTCTACACTGTCAAAACAAAGGCCAGCTAATGATGAAGACAGTGTGCATAGTCATGATCAGACCTGCACTCCATATTCATGTTCAGGTGTGCAAACAGACAGACCTCACAGGATATGACCTCTTCCCAAAAATTGTGTCATGCGAATTATTAGAGTTTAATAGGCTTCTCAGAGCAAACATATGGTTGAGATAATTGTTGAATGCAAGTCTGGTCTTTACCAGAGCTCTTCAAGAGGACGATCTGGTACACAGAGGATCTCTGAGATCTGACACCAGCTTCAAAACAGATCAGTTGCAAATGACTGAACTTGTATTAGAATGGTATGTGCCAGCACTTTGTGTTGATTCACAATGGTGATGTAGCACAAGGGCAGACAACATCTGAATTTTTACATGAATAATCCCTCATTAGAACAATTCCCATAAAGCTGAATTAATTTAAATGTTTTTTTGTTTTTTCAAATCAAAGTTGATGTTTTTTTGTCTTCATTCAATATGGTGGTCTGTTTTATTATAGGCTTTGTATATTTGCTCTCAATATACTGGCTTATTCAGCATGCAGGATGTGGATTTCTCCTTTGAAATGCCTGCATGGTCACTATGCTTTCCGCATGTGAAAATGGGGCTTTCCCACTACACTGAGCGAAAAACAAACTATTACAATGCTCCTGCTCTTAAAGCATGACTGCAGAGTGGAATGGTGCTGTAGATAGGCACACCTGATAGTGGCATGACTTCTTTTGTGTTTTCTGTCTTAAAATGGGTCATTTAGGGACATTTAAAATCTGTTTGATTAGATACTGAAATAATTTTCTGGGTCATTTTTGTTCAGTCCGATTATTGAGTATGACGGTTGAAGGCCAAGGTCTGTTATTCCTCATCACAAGTGTTCCCTTACTGTATTAAATGCAGACAAATGTCTTCTGACCTGTGCTTAGCTCCTCCTCGACAGGCTGCTGAAAAGGTCAACCTCCAGCAAATATGTGGATGAGCTGCTAGCAATAGTCTAGTCTCGGGATAAGGATTTATAGGCCCTTTATCTCTGAGGAGTAAAGCTGATTTGGAAAATGCTATACAATGCTTTACACTTGTGATACCTATCGAAAATGCATAGAAATGACAATTTTAGAGGATATTATATACATGGGTTTTTCATAAATGTTTAATTATTCTTTATTAACTATTTTATTTTTATATTTTTTCATTCACCTTATGAAAAATAATATTGTATCTGTGAAGTTGTATGTTCAAAACACATTAGCAATAATACTAGATCCTGCATTTACATGCTTTTGGTAAGTTTTCCTATTTTGTGTTTTTTTTTCTTTACTATCTACTCTTACTATGAGCAAAAACCTGATGTTGAGATTTAAGTTTACTAAATTGAAGTTTGACATCAATTCTATGTATATTTTACCTAAAATGTCTGGAATTGTGGTCCAAATACTCATTATTATACTTGTAGCCTTGTTTTCCAAAGCCTGATCACGTTTTTTTTGCCTATTTTGTTCTTACGATTCTAGGTATCATGACAAACAGGAAGTCACTAGTAACTTTCTTGGAGCTATGTGGCTAATTTCCATAACTTTCCTATCAATTGGCTATGGAGATATGGTCCCTCACACATACTGTGGAAAAGGGGTCTGTCTTCTCACGGGAATCATGGTACGTCTTCAAAATTGGAATTATGATTAAATGTCGGATTTTAAGAAAAACTGAGCTTACATTTCAGAAACTGATCATGATTTTTACTGTATTCGTCATCTTTTCTTATAGGGAGCTGGTTGCACTGCACTTGTGGTCGCGGTAGTAGCCAGAAAGTTAGAACTGACAAAAGCTGAGAAACACGTCCACAATTTCATGATGGACACCCAACTTTGTAAACGAGTAAGTTGCTGAACTAGCCATTTGTGTCAAGCACATTTAAGCATCAGAATACATTTACAAAAGTGCTTTTCTATGCAGAGATAGCATATTAAATGCAAGTAAATGAGTAAAAAAGCAAGTAAAACCTTTCATGTTTCATATAACTTTTATTAAAATAAAATACGTGCGAATAAATGTATTGCCACAGATATAATTATGTAAAAATGAAATAATATGCTTATTCTTATCTGTACGTATTAAATTTGTAAAAGAATAAGTGATGATTCTACATTTATTATATTTTAAATGATTAAAAACCTTTTTTTTCTGACAAATGGGCAAAACCTAGAATAGTAGGAAAGTATAAAGAATTTAAATGACAATGAATTAGTATTTTTAGGGGCTGCACTGTGATGCTTAAATATAGGTTTTTAACAGGGCATCAATTGATTCTTGGAATAAAAAAATATATATATATATATATATATATATATATATATATATATATATATAAACTATTGTTACACTGAATGAAATTTCAGTGGGTGTCATCTGAAAATGATGGTAAAAATGTATGAGAAAGGTAGAATTAAATAGGACACATTCTAATGTACTGGGGAAAATAAAGATATTACACTTTTATTGTTTTGATGTTGGTAAAATTATTTATGTCTTTGAGCATGTCTACTTAACTGTTTAATTTTACTGTTATTTTAACATGTACCTTTTAAAAATACATACTAGTAATTCATCATGTCATTTTTTTTTTTTTACCATTTTATTCAGCGCTTCAGTATTTTCATGAAAGGGACGTTTCATTGTAACGTTTTTTTTTTTTACAGGTGAAGAACACAGCTGCCAATGTACTCAGGGAAACATGGCTCATCTACAAACACACAAAATTAGTGAAGAAGATAGATCATGCCAAAGTGCGCAAACATCAGCGCAAGTTCTTGCAGGCCATTCACCAGTAAGCACACTCTTTCCTCATTTTACCGTATATGCATGAAATTGACTTCAAATTATAAAATGCAATTAAGATTAAACATCTGTTGAACAATATGTAAAGTTATTCAAACTAAAAAGAATGATTACCAGTTTTGTAAATGTGCATTTTAATGAATGTTCAACTGTACTGTAGAGTTTGAAATTAGAGAACAATCAACAGTTTCCAAAATGTTGAGGTCTGTACTCTATACCTGCAGAAGATAAAAAAGAAATGCGATATTTAATAAAGAGCACTGGTCAAAATTGGAGAACATTTTCAAATACTATTTTACATCTTCGCAACACAAATTAAGATATTTTTGATGAAATTTTGGAGTTCTCGGACCCTCCATAGACAGCTTGAATGTTTCAAAGCCTATAAAAGTACCAAGAACATTGTTAAAACAAAATGTGATCCAGTTGTAATTTTTTTGGAGGATGGATTTGTGGTGTTTCAAACAAAGGAAGTCAGGCATATGCATCCAGGGTATACATCAGCAGCACAAGACACATGTTCTGGTGAATGTGCACTTGTTGAATAAAATAGTTTTTTATTTTTATTTTGTGTGCACAAAAGTATTCTTGTAGCTTCATAAACTTAAGATTGAACCACTGATGACAAATTAAGTATTCTGATGATGTTCTTGTTACTTTTTTGGACTAGAAAATTTTCAGGAAACCTTCAAAATATCTTAATTTATTTCCCAAAGAAGAAGGAAGGTCTTGTGGGTTTGTAATGACACAATTCAAATTTTGGGGCGCACTATCCCTGTACCTGGCAGCTGAAATCTCCATTTTTCACTAACTTTGGAAGATGGTGAGCTGTTTTGAAGTGACTGATACCCTCAGACACCTCATCTAGGTGTCCAAATGAAGGCAAAAGGGATGATCCCTTCAGCCACAGGAAAAGAAGCTGGTCACACCAAATCGGTGAATTTTAAAATATTGCATTTTCACAATGCCACTGACTCATTTGAGTATCCCAAATTGACTGGCTGTCCACGTAGGACAATGAGACTCGTCACACAAGAAAATGTGTAAAGCAGTTCCCTGACACTGAAAACACTGATATAATGAAATGACCAGCCTAGAGTCCTCTTGTAAACCTGATTGAAAATCTCTGGAAAATGAGGACAAATTTATGGCTGAGAAGACTAATTTGTTTTTGGGAATATCACATAAAAAAATACAAAATTGGCGGAAACGTTAAAATACATTTTGAAAATGTCTCACAACTAAGTAGGATAAACTAAACACATTAAAAGTCATGTGATTTTGTTTTCAAAAAGGGGCGCGATGAGACAGCAATAATGGGCAAACCAGCAGACCGACCACATAATTTGGTCATTTGTCATTCTAAAATCTCTCTCCCAATGTCCATCATCAAGGTGGTTTTATATTATTGCCTTTTTTTTGAGCAGCTGCACTTGCACTTCCCAAAGCCACCATATTCATTGCTTTTTGTTTTCATCTTCTGAGGCACAACAAATGTATAATAAAAGGAAAAAGGCCCACTGTGACTTCTAAACAGCAAATTCCATTTTTTAATAATGATTTTGTTTTCTTTGACTTACTGGATGGAAACGGTGCTTTATTTGCAAATGTTTAATGTGACATTCCAGTTAGTCTAATTCTAAATCTAAAATCTTTAGGTAAACGTAGTTAAGAAGAGCTGATCAAGATCACAGCAGAGCAATTTGAGACACTAGTGAAGTCCAGTGACCACAGATATGTCAGTGTTTACAATTTGTTCTCTAATTTTGATCTCCGCTGTATGTTTTGTATGTTTTTACTAATTCAAGAAATGAGATGTTTTAAATGTTTGTCTCTTCTAAAGAACTGTTTTATATTTTCTAAAGTCATGTTGAATTGTAAGGGGCAGGTATCCCCCAATTAAGCCTTACTGTACTGTAGGAATGAGTTCTGAGCCTTCTTAAGAGAATCGATCGGCATGTTATTCTTTGTAATGTGATGATTGTCCTTCTCCCCTCTCCTTCCCCAAACCCTTACCTTGTGGTTATGGTTAGTGCAGTGTAATGGCTCACATTTTGTGTACATGTTGTGGTTTCTAAACTTGAACTGTGTTTTGTCTTCGTTCTGCTCTATCACTGCAGAGCTCAGAAGTAAGTTTTGTCCTCTGTGTTTTTCTCCCCACATCCTCCCTGTCTCTGTTTCATATGCATGGAGTTGGAAGCTGAATGCCGATTTTGGTTACCTATATTGCTTCTCTCCATTCTAAGCCTAGAATGAAAAAGATGCAACACTACCTAATGCTGTATGGTTTTTTGTAACCTTCTGAAGGAGAAGCATCTTTGGAACTGTTGATTTTATCCATTTACACCGAATCCATTATCCAGACGTAAATCTCTGTATTAACTTGCATTGATAGCCCCTCCTTGTGTGTCCAGTAAAAAAAATATGTGGGACAGGATGTTCAGGACATTTAAAAAACAGCACTTTTAACAATTGACTTGTCGTGCAATTACCTTCTATAAACTGGATACAACATGTATTTGGTCGATGTCGTGTTTCCTTCCACCACAGCCACTAAATTAAAGACTTTTAGGTTCATCCAGGGCTTTGATGCAAGATGATATGGAGTTTTTGCATTAGAAAGAATGCTGGCCATGTCCTGCATCTCCAGACCTTTTTTTTTTTCTTTTTCGGATGCTCCAAAATAAATCCATCTAACTTTAAATGTCAAAAAAATCTAAAATAATGAATTCTAATCTTGGCTAACCAATGACAAATCGGAGCAGCAGACTCGCATTTTTTTAAATTTCGACAATCAACGGGCAGGATATTAAGGCAGCCTTTCTTATAATGTCTCCTCATGGTCAGAGTCATCCTGTACTCTTTCATAGTTGCTATGGCACAAATAAAAAAAAATTCATTAACACATTCTTTTAAAATTTTGTTCAGAACCAAGCCCACAGCAAGCAATGCCATTCTCACAAGCATTTTCAGCGGTGTCACATATACCTCTACCTCAGCTGTTTGCCACTTCCTTTGACCTCATCCACAAACGAGGCTCTCGGATGGCTTTTTTTGTGAATGGTTGACGCGTGCCTGCAGGGGCAAAAGGAGATGTGTCATGTTTGAACGTTAAGTTAAGAGTTTTCTCTTCTTTACATTTCATAGATTGGGTTTGCATGACTGGTATGGCAAACAGGACTGTGAATGCTTGCATGCAGGCCACTCTCTCTCTATCCCTCATCCTTATCAAGTCTTCCTGACAGGAATCTGTTACTCTTCCCTAACGTCCCCCTCCTCCCAACCCCCCGTCCCTCCATAACCCTGCCTCCTCCCAGGCTCCGCAGTGTGAAAATGGAGCAGAGGAAACTCAATGACCAGGCCAACACTTTGGTGGACTTGGCGAAGGTATGTTTCATAGTTTGCATGATCTGCAAACTAATTGTTTTAGTTAATCATAGCTAATATTTTGGTCTGTTAAAGATTTCACGGGAGGCTGGTGTAGGTTATTATGTAAAGAAAAAAAAAAGAAAAAAAATATATATAATATATATATGTGTGTGTGTGTGTGTGTGTGTGTGTGTGTGTGTGTGTATGTGTGGCTAATTTATAGGAATTCATACCATTTCATTGATATGAAAACATAACATTTTTATAAAAGCTGTATCCCCAAACCCCATCCCTATGCTTATCCCTCATTGAGAGATAAACAAATTATACTAAAATGTATGAATGATATTGTACAAATGAATAAAAATTAGCTACTAAATTAAAAGGTTACGAATTACGTAACTTGAAATTGAGAAATTGAAAATTGAGATTGCATTGATATGTCCCGTAACTGTTTAAAAATGAGGTCAGTAGGTGTTTTCCACTACCTTTGGAAGTGGTCAAAAATGCTCAAAGCCTTTCAGACATTATTTACAACATGGATTAGCTTTGTGTAATTGTGATCAGACTGACAAAATCGCATCTTAAAACCAAGAGTAAACAGTGTCATAAAGACTGAAGTTTTAGATGAGCATCACAGAAGCATGAACCAACCTACAAAAGTTGTTCCTATATGCCCAATGTGTATATTTAAACCCTTTTCAACATGGGCTTTATGATTTTTTTACACTGAGGACTCCAACATAACAATGTGCCTATTTACACTTGTCACTTCTTGGGTTTTACTGATCAGATGGCTATCAGATTTAATATCTGATGTGGTTTCAACAATAAAATGCATTTAAACTTGTCTAGTTGTCTAGAAAACACATGAAATGGCTTAGTAACAAACATACACTTAGAGCTGTTCTGACATTGTGAAGTGTGCCAGATGCAGCAAAGGTTGCTGTCTACTGTAAAAAACTGTATAAGATAAAACTATTGATTTTTGACTCCTGACATTATCAATTACTAATCAATATTACAATATACCAGGTATATAGAAGTCAACATTATAAGTGAATCTAAAAATGTAATCAAAGATGTCCTAAGACAAGAACAGGTATTGTTTTGGTTTTAGGTCAACTTTGACAAAGGTTTTGATCAACTTCAAATGTTGATTACTGCATTTCATAATCGTACAATTACTTTAAATCAAGCTAATTAAAATATAAGCATATAATATATATTTTCCCAACAACAAAATTGTGGCTAAAATAAATGCCAAATGGCTAGTAACTTTGGAAAACTACTAGGCACAATGGGTGGGGAGCATAAAAGTTAATGTCAAGCCCTCCTAATCGCCTATGTCAAACGGATCATGTCAAATTGGACTGATGATGTGTAGTCTATACCTGGAAATTGTTTCTTCAAAAGGATAGTATTAAATGATTTTAAATTGATTGATTGATTGATTGATTGATTGATTGATTGATTGACTCAGTCTCACTCTTTCTCCTGTAGACACAGAATGTGATGTATGACCTGGTGTCGGAGCTGCAGGAGCGCAGCGAGGAGCTGGACAAGCGTATTGGCACATTGGAGGACAAGCTGGACGCAGTCACCGGCAGCCTGCAGGCTCTGCCCTGTCTGATCTCCCAAGCCATAACTCAGCAGCAGCAGGACCTCCTGGATGGCTTCGTACACCGCTTCCGGCCCGCTTCACTGGGCTCAGACCGTTCCTGGACCCCATCCAGACGGCGGCGCTCCCCTTCCACTGCCCCACACACCTCCTCGGACAGCGGCTAACAGCGGCCTGGACATGCTCACCGCTTCCAAAGGTCTCAGACTTCTTCATGTCCAATGATCAAGCCGAGATTGAGAACTCGTATTAATAAGTAGAGAAGAATTATCAAAAATAGTAGATATATGGTTTATGTTTAGCCATTGTATGGCTGTTCAAGTTAGCTTTTTTGTAAAGCCCTCATATATTTACAAGACTGAGTTCAGGAAGCTGGAGTGAGTCCAGGAAACTGGCCCTACAAACTGCGAGATCACAGGGTCCACGGTAAGGTAAGCAAGGCCTGCCAGAGCAAACCGACAAAGGAGCGACGCACCCACGCAGAAGAGATTCACGGGACATCTCTGCCAGGACAAGCGCCTCTGAGCGTCTGGGTGCTCGGCGATCACTTCAGTATCCAGCTGGAGACGGAGGAGCACATGACCTTACTACTGAGTAGAATAATGCAGGAATGCCAACCTTAAGGATTCAGTTCCCTTGCTCCTTCAAGGGAAATTGGGTGCAACTAATCTTTTTTTAGTTACATATTGGCATGTTATTTTTTTCAGTGCCTGAATGTATAGATTGTGGAGGGTTGTCCATTTACAAATTTTGGAGCGAGTTTTTTGTACGATGTTAACACAAGCATTGCATTCCTTTTTCAGATACATTCCTCTTGAAGACATTTGAACTCGTCTGTCTTAACAAGTACCATTAACTCTGTCGCAGTCTTCTCTTATTTTCCAAAGCCTTTTAGTACTTCCACCAGTTAGGGAAGGAAGGAACAAAGAAAGAAAGAAAGAAAGAAAGAAAGAAAGAAAGAAAGAAAGGGAAAGACAGGTAAGATGGAGGGAGGGAGGGAAGGAAGAAATGTAGGAAGGAAGATCTTGTTTCAACTCAAGCAGGTAACACTTTCATTTGAACTAAATCTGAGCTTCCAGAAGTCTTCATATTACCGAGAGGCTGCATATTTGAATCTGAAATGACAGCACAGAGTGCTAAATGCTGTGGTAGGCACAAACGTATGACAGGACTGAGATTTAAACCTTGCATGTTTCAGTGCAATTGTGACGAATGGATTATGGATGGTTTTTCAAACGTATGTGTGTGTCTTTTTTTTTATTTTTTTTGGTTCATTTCTTTTTTACACAAGAGATTCCTTTTTAAAAATTGGATAGTATTTTTAGAGTTGCAAATATAGTGGTGCAGTAATGTGGTAATGTTTGTTTAATGCATTCCTTGTTCTACCTATAAATGAATTCCTCGACCAAGAGATTGACGGAGTAGGATTAACTCTAAACAAATCATGAAAGAGTATTGATAGAGCAGAAAGAGATGCTTATGGAAGACATTAAAGTGGCTCACATTTGCACTTTTCTGAATATACCGTTAAGGCAGCTTAGAGCTAAAATCTGTCTTTCCTGTTCCCGTGTATTTTACTGAAGTCTATGGTTTTTGAGTAATCACATAACCTTAAAGCAACTGACAATGTTATGTGTTCGATGGTGTTGTCACAGATTAGAACCACTGGTAAATGACTGCAAATCATCTCATGGCAACTTGCTTTAGATATAAAAAAGTTTTGTTTTATTTTTTATACTCGTATATCTGCGGCATTAGCTTAATATAAAAAAGCTTTTACTTTTTTTGAAACACCTCAATAGGCTCAGGCAAAAATGGGGTATCAATTATTTGTAACTGATTTAATATTTAGATTTTCCTTCAGTCATTTGTTCTGCAAGACATTGGATTCCTAACCAAAGCCTATATCCTTCATTTAACAACCCATGTAAATGGAAATTAAGTTGCACGCTTACTCAAAGACACACACAAACTTTGTGCACATTTCAAGAGATTTAATTAGATTAAAGCCAAAATCTCCCGAAACACTTTTAATAATGCATGTTTGCTTTTATCTGATTTGCTCGTAAAGCATTTGTTAAATTATTATAAAAGAGAAAAGGATTTACACAATTTACCACTGAGAGATTTCATCACAACTTCTCTCCGGCTTGTTTCAATATTTTGTTGTCAATACTGTGTTTAGGTCTTATGTATTTCCAGTACTCTGTTATCTTATGTACAAATGATGCCTAAAATTAGCAACCTTGCCAAACAATAGCGACTACATTTCAAGTGAAACTTAAAAAGGGGGATAGAGAATTCTCACAGCTTTCGTTGCTGCAACATACTTGACACTTCTAGCACATTTTAATAAGACAAAGATCAAAGACGAACTGAGAAAGCCAGTCGGAACGTTCAATTCCTAATGTAGACAAAAATAGAGGAGCGGACCGCTTTGTTGTTTAAGCTGCTGTTGATGAGAAATCAAGTGCAATTTGGATCCTAATTAAAACAATTTGACGTTCGACTGCGTGGTTTTAGACAAGTAGACCATGACCCTTGTTCATGTCTTTCTCTCACTCTTTTCACCGTCAGCACAGTCTAAATGTTGTAACGTGCCAATTACGACTCAGATGCCTTCTGATGTCAAACTGCATACACGAGTAGATGGGACACCAAATCACTAGAACGTATTTTATTGAACTACATAATTTTATTTTCTTTCTCATTTTTTTTTTGTTTTTTTTCCCTAATTGCCTTTCTTTGTGGAATACCTGTGAATGATCAAACACAGAGAGATGAACTTGCATTTTGTATCCTCCCAGGTTGACTGTACATAAAGGCATGGGTTATCATGGTCTCGTATGTTGAGATCCTCTTATTTTGTTTACATAGAGATAGCCCAACAAGCTACGGTGTGGACAAAATCTGCCCATGTTTCAGATAATAAATATCAAATTCTTGAGAATATCCTGTGGCGTGGTGATGTTGGATGAACAGTTGAGGATGAAAACATGAAATTCCTGTGAGTACTTCTTTTGTGAATCTGTGTACTTTCTATACAATAACTTTTTTTAAGTAACTGGGACAGTTGTCTTAACATCTTAGCAATTAAGCCAATATGCAATGAGCATTCCTCGTAAAAATGAATAAATAATCTTGATGTGCTGTTGAAGGAGGCAGACCTAGATCCTGAAGTGTGAGAATATTGCAGAGCGACATCTTTGAGGCAGTCCCAGAAGAGCCATGAAAATGGGCCACATCACGTTGGTAATGACAGCATGTGAGTGTAAGACATATGCCCATTAACAGTGGAGCGGACCTCATAAACATTTAATTGAAGAGGAATGAAGATAAACCACAGGCAGCTATCTTGGGACAAAAACTCCCCCTAAGGCCGTTTTCCAAGGTGAATTCAGATGCATATCACTGAGTACCATTGGAATTTAATGTAGCATTTAAAATAGCATTTAAAAGGGCAGATGTCCATAAGTTCCTACAGAAAACACCCCATTATAAAAGAAAGGCTTTGAGACACTTAAAATATGGTTTGGAGCTCACTGAGCACATAATAGGCCATTTAAGGGACCCTAAATAGGTTGTCTAGAAATTCCCCTCAGGATTTCACCATGATGTGGCAATTCTGCTGAAATAAAACAATAGAAGCCTTCATAGAATTTGTGATGGTTCTGAAGGGAATTGCATTGGTTTTAAAGGAAACTGTTTATGGTCCCTATGTGGGTTATTTGGTGCCTTTTGTTGGCGGCATGTGAAAACCACTAAATTACAATTGAATATGTCCCAAAACACACTATTAAATATATATTTTTAAAAATACTGGTTTACAGTTGATAATGTTTTTAGTGCAAAGCATCTTCTGTGCTGGTTTCTATTATTTTGTTAATCAGGGCCGAGAAAACCAAATGGAGTATCTTTGCATTTTTAATGAATGTTTTTATGAACGATTGAACTGTTTCAATTATTCAATGACACTTAACATTTTAATGGATTAATTTGTAATTAAGATTATTTGATCAATTCAAACATGCAGTATGTCAATTATAATGCATAATACATAATGTTTATGTTAATCTAATGAATATTTCTCTTCTGTTAGTCATAATTTGTGTGGTTGATTTTACTAAGAGAAAGAAAACTCAAAATCAACCATGGATTCTTGAAATTTCAGTTTTCAAAGTAGTTCCATAGAAGAACCATTTTTTGTGCCCTAAAGAATATTTCAATTAACAATTATTAGTTGATCAACAATTACAAAATAATAATAATAAACATTAATCTGAAAAACATTTAAATAAGCTTTATTTAATAAGAATATTTTCCTCTATAAATAACTTTTTGCTGAATTACAGTTTCCATTGCTGTTTAGGGGTTCAGTCACTAAAGTACCATTGTTGTTTTTTTAAGTGTACTGTTCAGTAATGGCTTAATGGTCTGCTAAAGGACAAATGACTGAGTCTTTTGTAGTAACCAAATACACAAGCAACTTCCACAGTAATCAAACTAGCTGCATCTGCACCATGAATCCTCTAAACTGTGCCGTATCCTTTATTTAGTTTTGGCCTATTTTATAGGATTTTATCATTTTTCTTTATATGGAATCAAATTATTTCACACAGAAGTTGGCTAACAAAACATTGTATTTGACACTGCAGCTTTGCTTACAGCAATATGAGAAACTCTGCTACTCCTATACTGCCCTCTAGTGATAAAGTCTCGAATAATACATATATCCCCATTGCAAAAAAAAGTTTAGTATTCTATGAATACTCAAGAAGTCACAGTGAAATAAAATAAGTTGTGGATCATTTCCTTTGAGGGTTTCAGGAATGTGATAAAGCCCAGTTTCTGAGGGGAAGTAATATCTGGCAGCATGTAGTTGAATTCCAGCCTGTCTCTGTAACCAGACTCGGCCTCTGCAAGGTTTAATGTTTAATCCCTACTCTGGCTTCCTGCAGCGCCTCTGACTCACTTTTATTAGCCTTGTTTTTACTTTCTGAAGCCATTTTAGCACAGCCTGACAGCCAAACTCGGTAACAGCAAGCGAGCCTGCTCTGAAAACAAGGTGAGTGTTTTTTATTTTTGTCACAGTGCGACTCTTGTTTTCAAGACTGATGTTTTTGATATGTAACAAATGCTTAGGAGAGCAAAGTTCAGCTTCCTTTTAGCTGATAATAGGCAACTGTTGTGTGTATGAATATTAATGACTGTGACTGACACCCTTTAGAAACATTTACAAAGGCAACCTGTTAAAAAGACCATCAGCAAAATTTAGCTTCCAAAACACCAGACCAGTGACCAGTTACGCTAATGACATTTTTTTTCTTAGCAAGCATATCAAGAGGTTATTATTATTGTTTGTAATTCATATGCATAATATTGATGAGAATGCTTACTTTACATGTTAGATTAAAATGAACAACTTTTCCTTACTGTTTGCTCTTAGTTTACAAGAATTACAAGAGCTTGACTTTCTCACAAGCTAAAACAAAATGGACCTCAGCAGATCTCATTTGGCTGATGGCTCATCCTCACAAAATGAAGATTTCAACAGAGAACATATGGCGGAGGATGATCATTCTGAGGACTCAAGTTTCTCATCTCATGATCAGAGCCGTTCAGCCAAACAGACGGACAACGAGGAAGCTGAGAGAACAAAAACAAGCATCTTTCAGAAACCGTGGACTGGTCTAGTTAATAAAGGGAGGAAGACTGATTCTGAATCACAATCAGGATCTTCAGGGGGAATTAAAATACTGCCCAATGGCACAAGATGTAGTCCGCCGGAGTCTCCATCACTGGACAGAAAAAATTTGAATATCTTTTCTGGTGATTTCAAGCCAGACGTCCCCCCAGGTTCAGCAGGATACACATATGACACCCTTGAATCTGAACTGACCAGTATCCATCCGGCAGAGTACTATGCTGAGAAGTTGGAGGTATACAAGTTAAAATACTCCTACATGAAGTCCTGGCCTGGTCTGTTAAGACTCCTTGCTGGCCTTCAACTTTTATTTGGCGGGATGGTTTTTGCCTGTGTGTGTGCTTATATTCAGAGAGACAGTGAGTGGTCCAATTATTACAGGCCAACCCATACGCAAGGATACCGCTACAATGGGCCCATGACGGCCTTTGTGTTGGTCATCGTGGGACTCTCGTGGATACTCACCGTTATCCTGATGGTTTTGGGATTAACAATGTACTACCGAACGATTCTGCTGGATTCCAAATGGTGGCCTCTCACTGAGGGCTTTATGAATCTAGTCATTTCGCTGTTGTACATGGCAGCGGGTATCGTCTATGTGAATGATCTGAATCGTGGTGGGCTTTGCTTCATGACGGTTGGCAACAACCCAGTCCTGTCAAGTCTATGTCGCGTCGAGGGGGGTCAGATGGCTGGAACTGCGTTTTTATTTTTTAACATGCTCATGTACTTGATAAGCTTCCTGGTGTGCCTTAAAATGTGGAGGCATGAAGCGGCCCGCCGTCAGAGGGAGGCCATGACATGTCAGCTAGGCAGCCTGGTAAATATAAGTTACACTGCACTCTTAAGAAAATACTCCAAATGATCTTTCCTTTTTATAAAACTTTCTTTTTAGTGGATAATATATTTTTTGGATTTTTAAAATGTTCTTCAATCTAAAAAGTCCTTTTACTGCAAGCCATTCAGCTTTGCCAGTTTGCCATCGCTTATTTTTGATTTCAAATTATGATAATATTTCAAAGTATTTTATTTCGCTTTATTTTAAAGGGGGCTTAGTATGCAAAAATCACTCTTGTAAAGGGTTTAAACACAGTTGTGTGCCAACAGTGTGTGAATATACAGTAGCCAGCCTCTAATGGTAAAGATTAATTAATTCTATTTATTAAAATCACACTTGATAAAAACAGTCTGCAGAAAAACTTTGATTGACATTTTCCCTTTGTACATGTCATCAGAGGGGGAAAGCCCCACCCATTAGTGACGATCTCTCCCTTATTAGCATAAACAGCCCTGAGTGAGAAGCAGCTGTCTGCCATTAGAGTTATGAAACTGCTGCTATGCTGACACATAGGCATTTATAGCTCCACGCTTTTTTTAAAAGAGGTCGTGGAACACAATCTCATTTGAATTTAAAGCGACAGTCACCAAAACGGCACAATTTGGATCAAAGCCTAAAAGGGCCGGTTTCAAAGAGTTATAAAACATTATTTGTGTGTAATTTTTAGCTGAAATGTCACATAAACACTCTAGGGACATCAGAGTTATTTTACATTTTGTGAAAAGGGACATAATAGGTCCCCTTTAATAAAAAATGCTGCCTTCTAGAGTCTAAAACACTTTGTAATGCATTAATAATGTATACCAACCTCATACCTTTGAATAGCATGTATATATTTCATTAAAAAATGTATATTTAATCAGAATATTTATAGTTTTTTGTTCTTAACTTCATTTAAAAATATAGGGTTTTGGCTTCATTTTTGTTAAACAGCACTAAGGAAATTTACAGTTTCCGCAAAAGTCTCACTCTAAGCTTGTACTAATTGTTATGGCTGTTATCTGTCACTTACAGCAGCAGACTCTGGAATCCACATCCAACATGGGCAGCTCCTCGACTAGATCCAAGAAAATTTCATTCAAAGATGAAATGGATGAAGGCTCTGTGAATGAGAGCAGGCCACTGTATGTCTCAGAGAGAGCTGAAGAACGACAGATTTTAACTGGAGCCATTCCAACAGGACACATTCCCAAGCCCAGTGTCGTCGCGGATTACATTATGTTAGTATTCTTCACGGTGTATATCTGGTCTAGCAAAAACAAATGAATTATTTAGGACAAAAAAAATAAACAGGTTGGTTGTATTCAGTTGGTATTTAGGGCTCCAATTTTAGCTCCTCTAAGAGACTAGAAAGGCTTTTTTTCCAGTCTTTATAAATATTTGTAGGTTTTAAACCAACTGATCTACAAGTAGACAACCTTAGGAAGGGCTTTGGAGAACTTGATGGATAATGTTGTGTTGTGGTGTTTGACTCATATTGCTATTTTTGAGCAATGCACCTGGCTGGTGGGAAAAACCCCTCATTATCTCAATCCTTGGATGGGGTTTTGTGAGATTTTCTATATAATGGTATGTGGCTAGAAAAAAAGCCATATTTAAATCATATTTACATGCAAAATGGAAATAAAAATGGCAAAGTAGGTCAAATAACACTAGAAAAAGAGGGAGTTTGATGATACATTGCTGATATAAACAAACCTAAACATTCTACTGCTGTACAAAACTTTAAAGGTTTTGTCATTTTATTTATAGGTAGTATACAAATTGTTTTTTTGAATTTTACAAAGTTAACAAACTTCACACAACATCACAAACACACACAAAAACGCCAGGTTGTTATGGTGAGGGGATAAGGTCTAAGAGGAGTATTTGCAATTAATTGTCTTCAAAAAAAGGAAAGAAACTTTAGAAAAATATGTTAAGCCTTGCATGGAATATTTCAGCTTTTACAAATTTAAATATGTTCTGAAAATTTCTATTCATTTATTTGTGAACATAAAAAAAAATCATGGACATGGTTTGGTGGTCCTCGTAAAAATGGTCTTGAAAATCAAACAGAGTCAAACTTTGTTGTTAGTTAAAAAAGACCTAGGTCAAAGCAAAACTAATGGAATGTGATACCAATTTTATCTAGCATTTAAAAACATTTAAACATTTAAAACCAGATCTCAAAATTTAACTAAACAGTAAAATGCAGCTTTTTTAATGTATTAAAAACATTTAAGCTTTGATTTTTTTTTGCAGTAATACTTCTATGGCTGAACATTTAAAGGGGTAGTTCACCCAAAATGAAATTACATTATTAATTACTCACCCTCATCCTGTTCCAAACACCTGAAACCTTTGTTCCTTTTTTGAACGCAAATGAATTATATTTTAGATGAAGTCTGAGAGCTCCCTCATCCTCCATAAAAAGCAAAAAGTTCCAGACTCCTTCAAGGACCAGAAAAATCAAAACAAACCATATTACTTCAGTGGTTCAATCAGAATTTTATCAAGCTACAAGAATCCTTTTGTACAAAACAAAAATACCTTTATTGAGCAGTTTCTGTCAATATAAAGCGCACATTCGTGAGCACTTTGCAGTAACAATTGGAAATTTCAACCAAGTTGGAAATTTCACTGTCAGGTCTATGCTGAAAAGGTAGTTCATGGATAACAAATGGATTATAACTACGGTATAAATATAATTTAATACTATTAAGCTCCTATGTTATCTAAATTTTAACCATAATATAGTACATTAATTTCATTGAAATAAAAAAGCCACACAAACAGAACAAAAACGCACAAAACTAAATTCCTTGAGAGAAAATGTCACATTAATAATTTGATCTTTTAATTCATGTATTTATTTATCACAGAAAATATCCTGAAATCCATTCTTTAGAGGACAGAGAGCAATACAAAGCCGTCTTTAACGACCAATACCAGGAGTACAAGGAACTGCACAGGGAGGTCACCGCCACTTTAATGAAGTTTCAGGAATTAGACACTGTGATGAGCCAACTCATCAATAACAAGAGGAACGCAGAGGTGAGACGTGATTCTTGCCTGTTTTACCTTTTATTAGACTACACCAATACATTGTTTTGATCGTTTGTGGATGTTTTATTCAGGAGAGTAAAAGAATCAATGGCTTATTGAAAACATATGAGCAAAAAAGGAACGTAAGTCACCTTTTTAATCTCTTACAAAAACTAAACGAGACAAAGAGATTGAATGATTCAATGTTGTTCATTTCTTGTTTCCTTCTTTAAGGATCCTTACTTTCTGGAGAAGAAGGAACGATGTGAATATCTGAAAGCCAAACTAAGCCACATCAAGATGAGGATTCGCGATTTTGAGCAAAAATTGAATTCAAAGGACAGCAATTACTAAAACATTTTTAAAAATGTATTTCAATTATTTTTATAGTACTATCTAAGCATGTTATTTAATTTGTTTCTTTTTTTTCAATAAATTAAGCAATTTTTCTTAAGCTAACCCACCACATATATAATTTAAAAAAATGTTTTTTTATATTTTATGTAAATGATTTGTATTTATATTTTACACTGCAACTACTTAAGTGTTTTAGAAAATCCTAAAATAAAATTTGAATTGAAATCCTAATTTAAAGATTAGAGAATTTTTTCAATTCAAACAAAACAGGTAAAATCAGCCCTGCACTGTCGCTTTAAGGCACATTAAAGCATTAACAATCATTAACTCAGCTTACATTTTGACTCACTGAAACTGATAGTGTCGGTATCAAGGGTTGGATTGGGTTTAGAGTTTCAGGCCCAGGTCTTCTACTGGAGTCACCATGAGCAGCAGCTGTCACAAGTGTTCACATCCAATGGAAAAACTCAAGCGCTAAACGACACCTGACAGAAGACTGAACGCACACAAAACAGGGAAAACACCAGCTGCTGTTGAGTTACGGTAAGCTACATACATTTTTGTGCAACATTTACTTTGTGAATGATGTTTTTATGATTCATGTGATTGTAGCTGTTAGAAACTAGACCAGCACAATAAAAATATTTGTTCCTTTATTTTCCTGTAGCAAATTTATATAAAAAATTATTTCACCTGCTTTTTTTTTCTAAAATTCTAAAATTGCCCCATTAACATGCACCTGCAAGGCTTTTCGAAGCTTGCTAGGTTGATTTTGGACTCTTGAATTATTTATCCACTCTTTTCAAGTTACCACAGGTGTGCATCTTACGCTCTCTCATAAGCATGATGGATTAAGTGGGCACGCTATTAGAAATACTCCTGCTAGCAGTACATCTCCTCACCTCTTTTATTCGCATATAATGGCTGTATATTGCACTTGGGGGATTGCAGAGAAAAGTGAGGAAGAAAACATACAGCATGGAAACCCCAATGTGCTCATGTTTCTCTCAATTATTCAGAGCATCTTGTCTGAGTTGCAATTTCCCGATGAAGGGAATGATGTTTAACGCCGGACTCCATTATAATTATACAGTTAGATCTCAAAGTTTTACTGTTGCTTTACTAGTAGAGTTGTGTACAACTCTACATCTGTAATCCTCTGGAAAAAATGTAGAGATAAAAGTAGCGTTTGAGTGCACTTAATGAAATTGAATTAGCCAGGAGTGTTGAAATATAGTCCAACTGCACTGTGACTTTATGCTTAGTGTTGTTGGTCCTCTTGCACTTAAGTCTATGTCAGCGCATGGAAAGGTATACAGAAGAGTTATTTAAAAAGGTGGCACATAGCGTATTGTCATAATTAACAGCAGTTAACCACATAAAAAGTACCACTAGTACCACTCAAAGCTACACTCACAGTTACTCTAATACAGTTTGAACAGCAACTTAATGTAATTTTCTTCCACTATTATGAATTCTCATAAAAAATGAATCAGATCGTTTGACAAAACGCAAGACAAAAGTTATCGAATTAAAGATACTTAGTAAAACCATTCTTGAATTACGTGTTACATGCACAGCTTTGGCACGGGTGGTCAGATGTGAAATATTTACTTTAAACTTTTGACATTAACAAGCACTCTATCAGTTCTAGACTCTCAGGTCTTATTCGGTTTAAAATCACTTATAGAATACATCATACATTTACAGATGGAATCATATCATATTCATTCGAACTACTGCCTCTTGCGAATGCAGGGCAGAAATGTGACATGTACAGACAGCTCTGCCCTAAAGGACTGATAACCTCGCCCTAAAGGCATTCCATGTGACCAGAAGTGAAGAAAAGTCGCTTCGAGTAGGGAGGCAAGGTTATGGTTTTTGATTAAAGATTATTAGGGTAAATGAATTTTTACAAAATAATGAAGTGCGCGGATGAAAAGCACTACCATATACATATTAAAATAAGAGTAAATTTAGATTTTATGCCAGTTTGAGCTACAGCCAAAAATATATTACTATTGTTTGGGAAGAAACAGAATGCTCCTACATGTAAACAATGGCTTGATATATGATTTCTACTTTAGATTTGAAGAGAATTAGGTGCTGTTTAAAGTCAAAACTCAAGCAATTTGACAAAATCTGGCATCCTTTTAGCTTTTACCTTTATGAAGACCCTATGGACTAATGCATCCTTTGTATGTGAGGAGTTCAGATGTAAAAGCCTGTAAATGCCATGTGAAATTTTCTTCTAAAATGAGCATTTTTCTCAGGTTCCTTTGTGTAGGTTCAGTAATTTCACATGTATGGTGAATAATAGGTTATTTTCATTGTTTTAACATGAAATAACTGCATTTAGAGGCTTTTGCATCTGAACTCTTCGTGTAATACTCTGCAGATTAGAACAGGCCTTTGTAAACAGAGCTTGTAAGGCATAGTTTGTGGTGTGGATTTTTTGCTGGTTTTTATTTTATTGCATTCCTTGCATATCTAATTCATTCATTCATTCATTTTATTTTTGGCTTAGTCTCTTTATTTATCAGGGGCCACCACAGTGAAGCGGTTTCCCAGTACTGGGTTGCAGATGGAAGGGCATCCGCTGCGTAAAACATATGCCGTAATAGTTGGTGGTTCATTTCGCTGTGGCGACCTCTGAAATAGAGACTAAGGAACAAATGAAGCACAGTGTTTTGAATTTCATTGAATTTCCATTCCCAGATGATCTTATGATCTAAATTTGCTCTTTTTCAGATTCTTTCATGAATCATGTATGAGACGCAGCAGTATGACAGTCCACCGCAGTACAGTCCACACTACACCGCCCCATCAAATATGTACACATCCAGAAGTTTCTATTCTCAGAGGAGTGAGTTTGGCCTGTACTCTTCAGAGCCCGATGCCCCTCATGCGCAGGGAAATCCTCAGCACTTCTACAGATGGTTCTCTCCACCCGGCATCGTGAAGACTATGGAAGGACTCACAGCTCTGCTGTGTTTCGTCATTTTTGCTTGTGTTGCATCCACTTTGGTTTGGGATATGCCTGGCTATGAGGGCAGCATCGGTGGCTATATTACCGGATCTGGAGGTTATGGCGTTGGATCCGGGTACTATGGAGGAACCTACGGCTATCAGAGCTCTTACATGACGCCCTACTCTGCAAAGTCAGCCATGATCTCTATGGCAGCTCTTAATTTTGTGGTGTCTTTGACCTTCCTGGTTGTGAGCTTCTCAAAGATATGGTGTGTGCGCGGAAAAGCGTTTTACCTGACTGTTTTGGTGGTGGATGTGGTTCTGGCGATCCTGCAGTGTATTATAGACATTGTGTTTGTCATCGGGGTGAATCCCATGGCTCAGAGTTCACAGAGCATCTTATACAACCCCATCCTGATGATGTGTCAGAGCTCATTAGGGACTCCCAGCATCAGCGCCGGAGTCGGCACTGGAGGCTACCCTGGCGCATATCCGTCCTTCAATCGATATCTTTATCACTACTGCTTTATGGATCCTGAGGAGGTCAGTGTCACAAGACATAGTGTACACTGCAAAAATGTTAAAAAATAAATATTCTCCTTGTTAGTGACATATCTAAACATTGTTTAGTTCATACATTTTTTTATTAAGTCATTCTTTACTAACCATGGTGTTGTTCTAATGCTGGACCCACAAAAGGAGAAATTGTCCTACTCATTCTCTTCCATGTAAAAGGAGTGAATGGCAAGAATTTTTTAAAAGACAGAAAGTAGTGATGCACAACATATTAGGGATTTTCAGTGCTATTGTTAATCGGCCCATTGAGGAAATAAATTATGATACTTTATGGATTATTTCATGCCAATTGATTCACTTAAGATGCCTGCTGCTGACCATGAGGGTTTAGATTTGGTGCCTTCTGCTTGACTTAACAAATGGCAAGCAGTAAGCGTTAAATACGTTTTTTTACCATTAAAAAGGGATTCAAAAAATGCAGTTTGTATTTGTTTGCATTTTTTTGTAGGCTTAGAAAAAGTGGTCTCATGATTTGTATTGATCGGTATGGGATATAGAATTCTAAATGCAGTATAAAGAAGTTTTGCTTGCTGGTATTGGCCAAAATTTCCATATTGGTAAAAATATCAAATAATGGTCCCATCTACATTTTTTGTTTCTGTGTGCTTGTTCTAGGCAACTATAGATATTGTGAACATGATTTCACAAATTATAAAGAGTCAGGAAGTTCATAATGCATCAGGTTTTGTTTGGTTTAGTTGGTCAAATCCTATCATATACCCCCCAAACACTTATATGTATATGCCATGTGTCGCATTGGACCATTATTTTATATTTAAAAAAAAGAAAGAAAAAAAACCTTTTAATGTCATTATGTGGATGAGAGCAAACAGGACTTTTTATTTATTTTGTGATATGGATAAGAAAGAAAAATATGATCTGATTTAAAAAGAATTTTTGGATGAAATGTGTATTTAAATATGTTTACTTTGAAAAGAAAAGAAAAGAAAAGAAAAGTAAAAATGACACCAGGAAATCAAAATCAGATATCCTTTTTTAAACTTTACTTGTAATATATATACACAGTCAAACCCGAAATTATTCATACCCATGTATATGTATGTGTCGAAAGAAAACATTACCCAAAAACAAACCAGAAATACAGTGCATCCGGAAAGTATTCATAGCGCTTCACTTTTTCCACATTTTTTATGTTCCAGTCTTATTCCAAAATGGATTAAATTCATTTATTTCCTCAAAATTCTCCACACAATACCCCATAATGACAATGTGAAAAAAGATGTTTTGAAATTGTTGCAAATTTATTAAAAATAAAAAACCTGAAAAATCACATGTACTCATGTATTCACAGCCTTTGCCATGAAGCTCTAAATTGAGCTCCGGTACATTCTGTTTCCACTGATCATTCTTGAGATGTTTCAGCAGCTTAATCGGAGTTCACCTGTGGTAAATTCAGTGGATTGGACATGATTTGAAAAGTAACACACCTGTCTATATAAGGTCTCAGGGTTGACAGTGCATGGTCACGTGACCGTGACAAAAGGGCAGATGTAGTACATCTGAATTCCATTCATACTACTCACATTCATACTGTATAGAATGTACTTTTCTAACGGCTAAGTAGTACGTTTAAATTCAAATGCAGTACCTACTGAGTAGTAGGTGGTTTGGGACGCAGCCCATGTCAAAGCACAAACCAAGCATGAAGACAAAGGAATTGTCTGTAGACCTCAGAGACAGGATTGTCTCGAGGCACAAGGCTGGGGAAAGTTACAGAAAATTTTAAGCTGAATGATCGGAGGAGAAGGGCCTTAGTCAGGGAGGTGACCAATACCAGATGGTCACTCTGTCTGAGCTCCAGCACCGGAGAGAGAAGAACCTTACAGAAGGACAACCATCTGTGCAGCAATCCACCAATCAGGCCTGTATAGTAGAGTGACCAGACAGAAGCCACTCCTTAGTAAAGGGCACATAGCAGCCCGCCTGGAATTTGCCAAAAGGCATCTGAAGTACTCTCAGACCATAAGAAACAAAATTCTCTGGTCTCTTTGGAGTAAATGCCAGGCGTTACGTTTGGAGAAAACCAGGCACCGTTCATCACCAGGCTAATACCATCGCTACAGTGAAGCATGGTGGTGGCAGCATCATGCCGTGGTTTTTCAGCAGCAGGAACTGGAACACTAGTCAGGATAGAGGAAAAGATGAATGCAGCAATGTACAGAGACATCCTGAATGAAAACCTGCTTCAGAGTGCTCTTGACCTCAGACTGGGGCGCTGGTTCATCTTCCAGCAGGACAATGACCCAAAGCACACCACCAAAATGTCAATGGAGTGACTTCACAACAACTTGGTGAATGTCTTTGAGTGGCCCAGCCAGAGCCCAGAGCTAAATCCTATTGAACATCTCTGGAGAGATCTGAAAATGGCTGTACACCGTCGCTTCCCATCCAACCTGATAGAGCTTGAGAGGTACTGCCAAGAGGAATGGGCAAAAATTCCCAAAGACAGGTGTGCCAAGCTTGTGGCATCATATTCAAAAAGACTTGAGGCTGTAATTGCTGCCAAAGGTGCATCAACAAAGTATTGAGCAAAGGCTGTGAATACTTCTGTACACGTGATTTTTCAGGTTTTTTATTTTTAATAAATTTGCAACAATTTAAAAAAATCTTTTTTCACATTGTCATTATGGGGTATTGTGTGTCGAATTTTGAGGAAATAATATGAATTTAATCAATTTTGGAATAAGGCTGTAACATTAAAAAATGTGTGGAAAAGTGCTATGAACACTTTCCGGATGCACTGTAGTACTAACTAAACTTATTTTCTTTCTTTTTTTGTGGTAGAGTCACATTATGCATTTTGTAAACAGGTTTTTTTTCTTCTTAATTTTAGGCTGTGGCTCTGGTTTGTGGGCTGTTTGTCATGATTGCTCTGGTTGTTGCAGCCTATTTTGCCTATAAGACTCGAAGCAAAATATGGCGTCATGGCAAACCTAACATCTACTGGGAGGAACCACCGATCCTCAGAACAAACCGGAGCCAGAATTCACAAGACTGGGTGAGCTGAAAATGATGTAAAACTGATTTTTTATTTTATTTTAAAATGACATTTCTTTTAAAAGTAATAGTGATTTTACTATTACATTTTTTTTAATAATTCAATGCTTTTAAAAAACATTATTTGCAATTTAAAATTAGATGTTTTCATTTAGTTATTATTATATTAATGTATAATTATTATTATAATGTAGCAATATTTGTCAATATATCAACACTAACCACTAATTTATTTAAATATATATTTTTTTTGCTGAAACTATAATGCTTTTCTTCAGAATTTGTTTTGCTAAAGAATAAATGTAACTTATTATTTAGATTATATCAAATTTAATTCTAATCTTATTATATCTTATTAATATTTATGTCAGCTGTGGCAATATGTTTTAAGGAGGTATAACAAATGAAATCTACATCATTTCAAATATAGCGTAGCCTAAACCTGCAGCCCAAGTGCAATACAATGAAATCAGTCATCTGATCTGCCCTGTTTTGTTTGTTAATCATTCACTGATTTACAACGATTCTGAAGTAGTGAACAGTTGTAATTCTGTAATGGTTTTTAAAATGGACGATACTGAATAAAGGTCAAATTGGGACCAGTCAACAGTAACGGATAGCTAGCCTTTTACTTAGTTGATTTATGATGTTAGTTTTATAGACTAAAACTCTAGCTCATGATTCTAGCTAGCTCATAAAGAGCAGCATCTGATGTAATTATAAGAAATAAAAACAAAAGCGTACATAATAAAAACTAAATTTTCACTTTATGAATCTTCAACTCATTAAGGAGAAAAATATATATTTTTAACTTGTTTTATAGGGATGCGAGTCTCCAGCTAGGCTCATTCTGAATTCTTGGAATATGTCGTGGCCTTCCAGGAAATGAGCTCAGATGTTGTTTGCTGCAGGTATTTTTGAACAGGCGATGCATGTGCAGCTCACATCGGCAGTGTTTCCTGAAAGCTAGAATAATTGTGCTTCATTGGAGGAAGTCGCGCATGTTTGTGAGGGTGGAATAATTGTGTTGTGATGGATTTACAGTGTCTTGGTGTACTGTGTGATGTAGAACTTCTCAAGTGGGCTCTTAAGATAGAGACGTGTGCGATGGTATCTGTGACTGTCCCACCGGTCTGACGGTGCTGGCAAGGACATCGAGTTTGTACAATATGTATTGTTATGGACAATATTGTATGAGACAATAGCATTTATATGGTGCACAGTTTGATATGAAATAGGGGAGGACATGAACTGCTGCAGGGAAACTGTATAATCCATTTTGTCCAAAACATTAGTCATGCTTTATATTAAGGGCTTTAAAGTAGCTCGGTAGATATGGTTAACATATAATTTGATGCAGTCTTCCGAGTCAAATGCTTTGTCAAACACACGTGCTTCTGGTGCTGTTTAATGGGTTTGTTTGAGATGTGGTGTTTCCCTCAGGGAGTATCTTACCTTTCACAGGTATATTGATCATCTGTAGATGTTAGAATGTCATGAAAATATTATTTTTGCCGTCAGGGGAGCATGAAAGATACCACTAAACATTATAGTGAACTAGCGCAGAAAAGGTGTGCAATAATTCTGGCGAAAATAAACATTATTGTAAAATATTTGTTGTTGGACAGTAACGTGTGTATTTTTTATGATAGCAGTAAGTGTAAACCGAACATTATAATGGGGTCATCAAAATAGCTTGGTGGCTTATGTAAAGAAACCGTATCACAAGCCCATTTAGAACCTAGAAATTGGGCCTAGAATGAAAACCTCAGTTTTTACCTTATTTGGAAGGATCATGAATATTAATAAGCTCTGCTCAATATTCAACAGGATTTACATGAGAACGGGGTAACAATGGTGTTTGAGTCTGATGGTATGTCATTACCATGTAATGAACTGTAACTATTCAACTATGCCTTTTAACCTCTGCTTTAAAAAGCATTATTTTCAATTATATTGTAATGTTACAGTCAAGTGATTTTTTTCTATCCATAATTACACATAATTCTAGCACAGCCTTTAGTATGAACATGGTTTCATTGGTCAACATTGCAAAAGTAAAAAATATAAATAAAAAAAA
>CAIGQW010000532.1:3763286-3800079 GCA_903798125.1 Danio choprae
TTATTGTGGACTTAAATTGATTTAATACATGTTGTTTTCCATTAACACTTGTACATGGTGTGTTCCAGCGAGGCACTCAATACACCCCCACTGTGGTTTTATCAGAGAAAGCGTCCCCTCATCTGAAAGCTGAGAACAGCTTCACCTCCTACACTGAGGGAACAGTGAGCATCTACAGCGAGGGCGGGTACAAAAGCAACGTGTAAGAGCAACCTCCTTTATTGACTTCTTCAGGACAAAAAAAGTACAAACACCCAACTGGTCTTTTTGTTTTGAAGGTATTCTGAGAATGTGAAGGGTTGCTGCCCGGAGCCGCTGTACCAGAATCAGTGGATGAGCTCCAGTCCTGTGGAGGAAGTGGAAGTGCTGAGCAGCTCAGTGGCAGAGAAAGCTGAAGTGTTTGAGGTGGAGGATGTTCTCTGTGAGACCGGCTACACCACTGCTGCAGATTCAGCCGCTGAATTGCACACATATGAGCTGGAGGAGTGAGTGTTGAACCCAATGAATAGAGTTTAAGTACTTAAAATTCACGTGAACTGGAAGTTGCTGAGACTTTAGTTTCAGTATGTTGATGTACTTTCAGCTGAAATGGAATATTGAGTAGGGGGCGTGGCTTTTCGTGCATCATTCTCTTGTAACAAACTAATAGTTAGAGGGGCAAGGTTAAGAATATTGTGGTTTAAGCAGTCAAACTGACATCAAGAGAAAAGGACCACCTCTCCAAATGCTGAATCAAATGGTCAGACTTTGATTGAAGATTACCAAAACATTTTTTTCAGTAGATTAACTTGCATTTAACATACAATTGTTTAGCTAAAGAATAACAATGTGTGCCAACAAACATTGAGAATTTAAATTTTTACAGACTTGAATTACTTTATAAGATTATAGTATTTTAGGAATCTTATACTTTACTACATTTCAAAACGATATATTTTGTAAATTTTACTACAATAAATCTCATAAATCTAGCCAAGTAAATGTCATTTTGAAGCAAAGAAATAATCATTTTCTCTGAGACACTATAGTGTCCTTTGATTTGCAAATGAGCTAAATTTTGTAATTATATGCATTAAATCGCTTCACTATTTGACAGATATTGAATTTGGCAGATCTGATTGCGTCACAAGTCAGCAACTTATTGTATCAAGCAATCCGGAGTGGGTCTACAATTAATGACTCACTGAATCAAATGATCCTTGCAGAGCAAGTGATTCAAACCTTGTCAGATTGATTGAGTCTCCAGTTAACTCCTCATTGATCCGAATGATCCATTAGTCTCCATTTAATGACTAATTCAAAAGAGCTGGTGAGAGCGAGTCTCTTGTATGCAACAGTGATTATTTTCTGTTACAGTGCTTATTCAGAAATTACAACAGATGAACAGCGGAGACAGTACAAGAAACAGTTTGACGTCACCTTCGCTGTGTACAAGAACCTCCGTGCAGAATTGGATGATATCAGTGATCAAATGAATGAACTGAGCCAAGAGCTGGACACCCTCCACGAGGAGTCCACCAAGTTCCAGGTATGCCACCAAATCTTTCAAATAAAAGGTTCTTTAATGGTTCTTTGATTAAACGATTCATGTAATCATTCCATTCCACAAAAGCTTCTTTAAAAGCTTTTTCTTGACAAATGCAATTGTAATTTTTTCTTGATCTTAAACCAGGTATCTCACAATGCAATAGTTAATGATTAGGCCCACACGGAATCTGCTGCCCAGCTTTAGCCTATCGAGTCTATTTATTTACTTGTGTAAATTTATATTTATTCAGTTTTTAAATTCATTGAAGTAAAAATTATTCACTGATATTAAAATGTTCATATGGTTTATTTACAATACAGTTTGTAAAGTACTATTTTCTGTCTTTTAGTAGATAAATTATATGAGAGACTTGCTTTGTTTAGCAAATAAGTGGATCCAATTGGATTTGCATTGTAAACATTAAATAAAAGTTAAAAAGGTATTATTTAAAATTTCATATATTAAGTTTTTAGTTTACGATACTCCCAAAATCATTCCACAAATTATTATTTTTTTTTTTTTTTTTACAAAATTCTGCACAGAAATAGCAAAAAATGTCCGCAGATTCTGTCTGGCACTAGTTATAAG
Organism: Danio choprae; assembly: GCA_903798125.1. Classification (NCBI taxonomy): domain Eukaryota; kingdom Metazoa; phylum Chordata; class Actinopteri; order Cypriniformes; family Danionidae; genus Danio; species Danio choprae. The sequence goes on from CAIGQW010000532.1 coordinate 3,765,403, forward strand.
TAGTTTTTGATCATTGCAGCCAGTAAACACTGTTGGCTGATTGGGATTTATTTTCTTCTGTTGCCAGCAAGGATACTAACCATTTGATCAAATCCACACAATTACTTTTAGAGAATTATAATCATTTTGAATAATTATCAACTCAAGTGTTCTTAAGTGCATATAATAACCAACATAACGTAGAATTATAAAGTATTTTCTTTGCTAATTTATCTCCCCTTTTCAAAACATGTCAACAATGGTTTAAATTATGGGTGACATCGAAAAGGGGGTTATTCATGGTCATTCTAATAAGCTGCCTTTTAATATTTGATGGTTGAGCTGTGAGACAGCTCATTGCATAAACACTTTACTGATTGTTAACAGTAATTGGTTAAAACAAAAAATAATTGTAATAATACTAATAAATCACTTTTTCACAATTCTGACTTTTCTTGTCACAATTAAATGAACCACTGTTCTTAGAGTGAAGAAAAATATGGCAAGAATAGAAGCTCACAATTGTGGAAAAATTGTTGCAATTCTGAATTGTGAAATGTAAATAAAAAAAATTATGAGATTTACACTTCAAAATGAAGTCAGAATATTAACTTGAGAAAAAAAGCTCAAAGTTGTCTTTTCCTTCTAAAATCGCTGCTAAACTCAGTTCTTTATATATTTCTTTTCTGCATCACAGGCTGTAGCTGATGAATATAATCGACTCAAGGATCTGAAACGGGTATGGAAAAATATTTTTCGATGTGAAGTTTATTTATAAACTAATTTCGAGAGGAGCACGTGCTTATGATTGACCGCAGCTGGTCCCGCTTTAGCTAATGCACAATCCTCCAATCAGACGATTCCTAAATCACTATAAATAACCAAAGTATCTCACCTTAGCCATCTTCGTCCCGAAGAATCCCCCCTTCCACCCCTACTCCTCCCCCTTTCCTCGACTGGGCAGCACGGAGGCTCGGTGGTTAGCACCGTCGCCTCACAGCAAATGCCTGGCTCAAATCTCACCCGGCCAAGCAACATCGCTGTGTGGAGTTTGCATGTTCTCCCCGTGTCTGCGTGGGTTTTCCCCGGGTTCTCCGGTTTCCTCCCACAAGCCAAAAACGTGCAACATAAGTAAATTGACCAAAACCAAATCGACACCATAGACGAGCTATCAATCAGCTACAGTTCTCTCCACAAGTATTCACAATTACATTAACAAGCGGGAGAGTTCTCGAGACCTACCTGAGCTCAAACTCCCCTCTCGCCCCGCAAACGGGAGGGAGCCCCGGGCTCGAGGACCTCATGAGCTCAGGGCTCTCTCCCGGGACAGCATGCCAAACTAGCTTTTACATTCAATCATCAGCTAAGTGTGAACTCTTGAAATAAATTGATTTTTACCTATAAGTACTGGGAGACCTAATAGCGCATTGTTTGTCGTTTCATGTATTTGTGCCTAAAACGCCCCATTACCCTTTCTCTACAGTCTCCAGGATATAAGGCTAAGAAGCTCCAGTGTAAGAAACTACGACAGGAACTGTGCCGTATCAAGCAACTGGTAAAAAATTATGACCAAGGCTTTAAAAAGAACAAGAAGACTTATGTTGCGGATCCTCAGGATTTCTTTGTCTAAAGCATGTATTGTATACATTTCAGTTTGTCTAAACTTTTAAAAGTAAAGTTGCAAGAGGTCCTGTCAATTGAAATTAATTCATCTTTGCAATTTGAATATAAAACCCCCAAATAAGATGTTTCATTCCTAATTTAATAGATAACCATCAAAAAATAAATCTCTCAAGCACACAACTCGATGTATGATACTTTTTGTTTAATCAAGCCGTCATACACAAGTATTTAAAAAGACAAAGATATTAAAATGAAAACTGTACACGTTGCTGTTTTGATGCATTGATGTCTATTAGACCGTCTGATATGTTTTAAAGGCCTAAATATGAGGTAATATTAGTCATTCTGATGCATGATAAGGCTAGAAAACGGACATCTCACCACAAGAGCCAATACGACATGCTGCCACCTGTGAAACGCCACACCAGAGCACTGCTCCACAAAAGACAAAACAGCCACAGCCGGTTTCCTGCGGAAAACGGCCTTCGAGAAACAAACATAACAGACAGATTGATCCAATCACTCCTCTTTAGTGTAAAGTGAGCAGCTCAAGTGTGTTGGTACATATAAAATCTGACACAGCCGTGAATGACCGAGTGTCTCAACAGACTGTAGAGGTATTTCTTTTGGTCGACGTACATAATAGGACTTCATTACCAGTGAAAGTCTGAAAAAACTAAACAAAACAAAACAAAACAAAACAAATAATATAGCAGGATAGAAACCATTTTTAAGAAGAAAATTCATTGGTTTCTGTCTGGGAAAAAAAGACTACTTCATCTGTCATCTATCTCAAATGCAGAGTGTGCGTTGCAGAAATATGAATCATTCTTGATTAGATGAGTCTGTACCTTAACTCAAAGTACAAATAAAGTCCGCAGCTATACTTATTTCAACATAATTCGTCGTCTGGCACAAATTTCAATCTCTCCCCAAAAGAAATGCATTAGCTTTGATAAGGGTAAAAAGAGCTAAAAATACAAGTTATCGTTGGCAAAACAAATGCCTTAGTCCTAATTCTGACTGTTTGGGTTTGGTTTGTTTGGGTTTTTGGATGTCATCGTGTCTACTTCCTCCTCCTTTAGGCTTTGTGGTGCACAAGGACGGGGCAGAGCAGAGCATGAAGGGAACTTGATTTCCCAGGCCTCCGGGGACAGTCCAAAGTGACCTTCACATTGTTGACACCAAACTGTCAGACCTCGTCATTTAGGGTTTTAACCGATTTCTATTTAATTACGTCTATAAAAATGGTACCTAACGTCTTACCTTTGGTTGGCAGATAACAAATACTTCAAGTCATTTTGAAGAATCAGTTCACCGATCAAGCCGTATCTGCAACGTACTACCGAATTCACCATTTCCATAGTATGACCCTGTTGCATTAGGCAATACACTGAATATCAGATGTAAATGTGTGGATAAAAAAAAAACAAGTCAGACCAAGATCTCCAGTACTTTCCGTTCAGGCTGGTCACAAGATTATTGTCCAGGAGCATACGGCCAACTGATGGAGCTGCCAGACAGCTGCATGTCACGGATGAGTGTCTCGATGGGCGTTTTGCCCACGAGCCGCATAAAGAAGAGCTGAGAGATGAGGCTGGCGGGCACGGCCCTCAGAGCGGGCAGTCGCAGCAGGAGCCGTCCGAAACGCTGGGGCTGCCCAGGGTACTGCATGCGCTCGTACTCGGTCAGAGCCACCTGAGCTTTCTCCTGCAGGCTTTCTACATGAGCGGGGTCTGTCAGCCCACACGCATCTGAGCACAAACATCAAGAACAGCAGATATTGATTGCAGGTCTGAAACTAGACTTTCTGTAACTCAGCTGGTAAGGCATGATGCCGGCTGTGCCAAGGTCAAAATCATTTGAATGCCCTTTGGTTTCCGCAATGCAGAAAAAGCCAATAGAATCCAGTCATTAAAATAGATAGCTGTACAATTCTGGAAAAACTGAGTAGATATATTTTTTGCTTAATATAAAGATTACAATTTTCCAAATGTAACATTGCACAGAATTACTTAAAACCTACTGTCATATTATGTACACACAGAAATCCGAGTGTCTTCATGACAACCTTGCAAAATGAGAGTAATTTAACTTAAACATAAGACCACAATACATTACTACAGTACAGCAGAACATACTTTCAAAGAAATAGTAGTAATAATAATTATAATAATAATTATAATAATTTAGATTTGATTAAAAATTTTTATATTAAATGTATTTTTTTGCTTCAGTGATTATTATTGAATTATAAAAAGGAAAATATTTCATGATGTCATTTTATTGCAAATTTTAACTATAAGCTGTTAATGTTTTATGAATTCAATTGGTTAGATGTGCTTTTAAAATGTAATTTAGAAAAAATATAAAATGAAAATACTGAATTGAGAATGTAAAAAAACACTTTAAAAATACTATAAGGAAAAACAGAATTCAAAGGGCCCAAAAAATATACGTTTTGTTAAACTTTTGTCAAACTGTATAGGTTCTTTGATTGCATTAATTACATACTTATTACAACCATTTAATTACAGTTAAAACATGTAGAAAAAATAAACTGGACAAAAGCAGAATCCATAAATATTAAAGCAAAATATCGAGTAGCATCTAAGAGTACCATATGGAGTTATAAAATGCTTAATTTTATATTAAATTCTAATTATAGCTTCTAACTGTTTACAATAAAGCTCCATTAATGCTAGTTAATGCATTTACTAACAAGAACAAACACTGAACAATACATTTATTTTTTTTATCTTTGTTAATGTTAGTCTTTAATTAATAGTTCTTGTTAACTAACAGTTAATCTAATGTTAACAAGCACAACTTTGGATTTTAATAATGCATTATTAATCTTGTCCAGCCCATTCTTGTCCTAGGACAATTTTCAAAAACTTTTTTGATCCACTTCAAATATTCACTACTGTATTACAGTTGTTTTTAAATCTAAACTATTTAAAATTACATCTAGAAGATGATGGTTAATGATTAATCATATTAATTGTTAATTGTATTATTATATTACATATTTAACGGTTACATTTCAATTCTGAACAAAAAGGGACAAACATTTAGAAAAGGTTTGAAGCCTACAGTTATCAACTCAAATTAAAAGCCTGATGTTGCAGGACAGAATATACAAGACTAAAAACAGGTTCATTTTGGTCCTAAAAACTTTCATCCAGTAGGGGGAGCTAGCACTACTCTAACTGCCAGCTCAAAACACATTTCTACTCTCCACCATTTGGATCATTTACACATTCCATCACCTTTCACCTGGATAAATGCAGTTTACCTGGCGAGAAGAGCGCTATGGCCTTGAGACAGCTATACTCTGCTGAATCCACCTGCAGACGCGTCAGCTTCTCCACCTGGTCCTGGAAGACGCGCACCTGGTCCATGAAAGACACCACCCTCTCCGCGGACATGGGTGAGGAGTGAAAGCCTGCGGCAGCGAGCAGCGGGGCCATGTGCAGCGGCAGGGCAGATTGAGCTGCGTTCAGAATAAACAGTTCGCTCCAGCTGAGCCGCAGCAAGGCCACCTGCTCCGACACCGGCAACTCAGGAAAGTACGGAATGTTTCTGGCCCATTCGATGATGCTAAACAGGAGTCTGGCAGCCAGCTCACAGATGCTGTCGATGCCCATGCCGGATCCACCGCCACCGCCGCCTTGCATCTGCTGGTTGTACTGGTGGCTGTAGCGGCTGTTAGGGTAAGGCTCTGCCCGCAGGAGCTGGGAGATGAGCTCGGACACCGGCTGCCCGTTGTAGAACTCACTTACACCGCCGCCGGCATTACCGCCTACTGGAGTAGTGGACGGGCTCAGGCTGGAATGCGAAGGTGGGATCCGTCCACGCTGAACTGCTAAAGGGGAGAAGAAGAGGAGAGAAGGGAGTCGTGATGGAGATGAAGAGCTTGAGGGATGATATTACTACATCCTTTCTTATGCATTGGTTCATGCAACATCTGGTGGAGAGTCAGGAGGGCATGGAAATATCCCAAGCTTTTAATATGCAAGCTTTTGAATATAAATGATAAAATAAAAAGGGAAATACTAAACAAATATGGAGAAAATGTAGCAAAATAAATTAAAAAAATTGTGTAAAAGTGTGTATTAATAACTATCACTTTTAAAAGCAAAACTGCTGAGGAGCTAAAATATATAGGTCATCAGGCTTTGATGCATGTTTCATCATGTGCACTGGCAATTGTGGTAAACAAACACCATCTGGGTCGGCTTTAAATAAAATACTGATCTTAGACTCTTCACTCTATCAGATGTAAAATGGTTTCCTTCAGTACTCTGGATTGTAACTTTGCAAGATTAATTGAATCTAGTAACCTATTCTTTTTATTTTAACCTTATTTTTCTTGCTGCTGTAACAGAGAAATTTCCCCACTGTGGGACTAATAAAGGTTTATCTAATCTATGAGCAAGTAATTTAAAGAACCTGTGCTTAAGAATGATGTTTGTTGATAAGACTGCACTGACTGCTCTGTATTCTGTGAAAAAGCAGTAAAAAGATTGATTACCAGTGGTCAATAACAATTTAATTCATTATTTGTCAAAAATATAATTTTTAAATATTTATAGCATTATCAGTAACAGTAGCAAATATCATTTTCCGCACTATTGAAATTTTACCATTTTTATTCAGCTGGTTATTTCTTAATTTTATTTTTATAAAAATTACAGGTTCTAAGTAATGTTTGTTACAACCATAAGTTTCATGCATTACTGTTTACACGTACAAATACAGGGGTTGGACAAGTAACTGAAATGCCTGGTTTTAGACAATAATTTATTAGTATGGTGTAGGGGCTCCTTTTGCGGCCAATACAGCATCAACTCTTCTTGGGAATTACAGATGTCAATGTCATTGTCAAACTCCTGTATATATACAGTATATTACTTTTTTTCTATACAAATTTGATTATATTTAGTTATAAATATTATGGAAATGCACTTGACTTGTCATTGAATATAATATTATAGTTACATTTTAATATAATACCACTTATTTTACACTACTGAATGTGACTTTAATTGAAGCTGATGGCAATCAGGTTGTTAATTGGTAAAGTACGCTTTTTCATACTCTCCAAATTTTCCCATATATATACACACACACAATTTGGGAATATAATAAGTTATAACAGCAAAACAACCTATTTGCTTATATTGATCTCCCATACAAAAGCACACACAAATAGCTGTCATGTCATGCACTCACATTTATGCATACAGAAAATATTTGCCAGCACTGAACCATGACTTAAATAAAAAGTTTGAACCCGAAAAGCTACAGTCTACATTGCACAAATTTAAAACTCCTGCAATTAGTAGTGACGAACACTGAGAGACTCTTGGCAATTTACACACACTTCATTTCTCTCTCATCTTGAAACCAAAGACCTGAACAATGTCTTGAGATATGGCTACTGAAGTCAGAATCTGCATCATGGTTGCATTATACCTTGGGTGTGCTGTTTTATTCTGGTCAATTAATATTCTTTATGGTCATTTTCTCAAACTATTGTAATTATTATGCAATTCTACAAGCCTATTATTAAAGAATAATGTCACCTAGTTACTCTACACTGAATGACTGTGTAAATTAACAGCAAATGTTCATTCTGAAATATCCCTTTAAAACCAATTCATTGTTAGTTACTAATTAAAATCAATCATCAGCCTCAGTTGTTTACACAATCCACACCTTTTCTGTGAGTTGTGACCAATAGCGCACTGACCAACAGGCAACTATGTTAAACAATTAATCATTCATTTATTCATTTTCCTACTGCTTAGTTTCTGATTTATCAGAGGTCACCACAGCGGAATGAACCGCCAAATATTCCGGCATATGTTTTACACAGCAGATGTCCGTCCAGCCGTAACCTATTACTGGGAAACACCCATACACTCTCGCAATTATTCTCACACACACACACACACACACACACACACACAAACAGACACAGACACACACATACATAGACACACATAAACTAAGGCCACTTAAGTTTATTCAATTCACTTATAGCACATGTCTTTGGACAGTAGGGGAAACCAAAGCATCTGGAGGAAACCCACGCTAACTTTGGAAAAAATGCAAACTCAACATAGAAATGTCAACTGGCCCAGCCAGGACTTGAACCAGCGACCTTCTTGCTGTGAGGCGACAGTGCAAACCACTGAGCCACAGTGTCTTAATTTCATTTTGCTTCAAAGAAAAGAAGTATGAATGACTTTAAGAGACTTAAGAAAGATTAAGAAAAAAAATGTTTTGTGTGCTTGTATGCATTTGGTAATGTATGCTTGAAAATATTGTCTAAACCGGTACATGAGTGATACAGCCTCTTTTTACTATGCATTCTATACTATGTTGACAAATCCGTGGATCAGTTTGTGTGCATCAAACAATTACCTTCTTTGCGCATTCCCACTCGGAAACACTTCTTTAAACGGCAGTATTGACACTGGTTGCGATGATGCTGGTCAATTTGGCAGTCTCGGTTTGATCTGAAAGACACCAAAAAAGATTCACGTTAACATGTACAGCTACCATATTAATAATCGCTGCTTCAGTTCTGTGTATTACCTGCAGGTGTAGTTAAGGTTTCGTCGGACACTTCGTTTGAAGAAGCTCTTGCAGCCCTCACAGGTGAACACACCATAGTGTTTCCCACTGGACTTGTCACCGCAGACAACACAGTCCACCACACATCCCTTATCATCCTCTCCGGCCTCCATGTCACTGCCGCCTCCTTGCGGTGACCCGTCATCTTCATCTCCCCTCAGGTAACCCTTGTCACCAAGTCCATTAGTCTCCCCGTTGGGATCTCCCCACCCCCCTCTCACCATGGCCATCGCTTAGTTCTCAGCACAACAGAGGAAGAATGATACTCCCAAACGTGCTGTCGGCACAGACAGTTTCACTTGACCTCCTTTTTTGACAGCTGCGTGTTCTAAAATGAGAAGATATGAAGGCCTCTGGATCTGGTAATTGTCCGCAGCTTCGTCTGACACATTTAGGCTCAGACACGAGTCCTGAGTCACTTGTGTGTGTTTGTGTCAGTTAACTTTCTTCTTTAGCCAGCAGGCTGTACATTTTGCTTTGCCTCCTTGACTGATCATATTCATTCTTTGCATTCGCTTCTTTAGTCACACCAAGTAATGACTGTGGAAGTTTGTTTCCAAATAAGGACCTGTAAAAGAAAATGATGCTTAATGCAACATTCACCTGAAAATGTGCTGTTAATTTTCTGACCTTCAGGCCATCTAAGATGAAGATGACTTTATTCTTTCGGGATCAAGAAAGATCGTTAGCTCAAACTGGTTCTTGATAAATCATACAATGAAAGCCAACAGCTGCTGGCTCTTTATAAGTCAACTGAGATCTTATGAAGCAAAACAACAGTTTATTACCTTTATTCCACAGCCTTAGCAATCGGTCCTAAATGCATTCACAACAGTCGCTTAATAACATACTTATAAACATTGTGTAGTTGGAAACTTCCAGATTGATATTGTCTGCACAAATGTAATGTTGTTTAACTTATTTATACAGGTTATATGATAAGCAAGCACAATTAACAAAGTGTTAAGCTAGGACAATACAATTTAGATAAACATATTATGTTGCCTGTATTTGTTGGTGTTTTTTTGCTCTCAAAGTGCTCGTAAGTGCTGGCTTACATTTTACTAAAGAACAAGGATGACGATTTCAGCTCAAACAATTATTTAATATTCTTAAGAAAAACATTAAAGAACTGTAAACTGAATGGCCTGAGGGTGTATATATTAACAGCAAATGTTCTTTTTGGGTGAACTATCCTTTTCAAACTAATTAACTGTTAGTTACTAATATCAATCAATAGCCAAACTTCAGGGTTTCCACACTCAAATTACACCACAATAAGTTACTGAACAGCAAAAAATGTCACGTGACTCACGTGAAACGAAATTTCAGGATTATGACGACCCTGACAGTTTAATTAGATTTAGAATCCCGGACATATGGTGGGCATGCATGTTTAGTTAATACACAATTTATTTATATGACTTCCTTTTTTAATGACAATTTTCCTGGATGCTAGTCACCAGAGAAATTTATTAGAGAATTAACGTTACCTAAAACGTCTAACCTTTCAAAATGTCTTGCCATTCCCAGTAATAAAGAACAAAAATTAAACAACTGCACAATATAAACAAATAAATGCTCCGAAAAACATAAAGAAACAAAAACCAACCATTCACACTAATAAGAGCATCTGGGCATCAAAAGCAGCGTCTTCCTCCAGCATACTGATTGTTCAAGGAAGTGCTTCACTGCGCCTGTTTGTTGTGAAATGAGGACAGACTTTTTGAGTCCCTCCAACAGTTACCGCGGCGGCGATTGAAACAACTAAACTGAAAACGGAAGCCATGAAACCACGTCGTAAGCTCTCGTTAATGATTTCTGCGTGATCTGGTCCTGAATGGCCGTCTCTTGTGTTTTTATGAGAGCCAGTAACAGACATGCGGCCTAACCTCCAGCGGTCTTCATGCAGGGGGAGGGGTGGAGCCATAGCTTTAGCGACATACCTCACTCCTGACTTCGGCGAACACACTATTCATTTCCACTTACATTTGACGCCCCGAACGAGAGCTTAGCGTGCCGTTAACGGCGACAAAACCCAGGGAAGGTTTCCGTATCCTTACCTGTTTTTGGAAGTGCCAGAGTCGCGCGGGCTTGAGGAGGACAAGAGAGCGCGAGCCAGTGTCCAGTAGAGTGCGCGCGCCGCGTGCCTGCGAGCGAGCGCGTGTGTGTGTGTTCATGTGAGAGGGGGTGCGGAGGGATTTGACACAGCTATTCAAGCCCACGGTTGCCATGGTATTCTCTGCCATATATGGGCAAAGAAGTCAAAGAGCAGATCTGCTGGGCACACAAAAAAGAATGTGGTGTTTTGCTCCTGAGAGATCAGTGACCTCGGGCTGCTTCAAAGGACTGCAAATATGCCTACAGGACGCCAGACCAGTAAATACATACCAGGAGAGAGCATTTAGTAACTAGACAAGCTCAGGAGATTAATATATAATAATAATATAATATAATATAATATAATATAATATAATATAATATAAACTCTATAATATTAGTAATGATGAATGATTAAAACTAGGCAAACATTTAAATTTGTTGGACTTATGTATTGTGATAAATGCTGAAGCTTTTATAATTGATGGTATGAGCTTTTTACAATATGCGGCATTGAACAAGTTTAACTGGTAAAATAACAAAAAGAACTATTGTACATATAAATGTTCCGAGTAAACAAATGGTTTAAACGAATTTAATTGCTAAAGGATTTTACAAGCACATTATGTATTTATAAGATGCTATAATGCTATGCAAATAATATCCGGATTTTAAGACTTTTTAGTCTTAATCTTTTTATTTGTAATGCTTATAGGAATAAGTTTCTTTGTACTTCAGTTAAACATTTTGCAAGTAAGAAAATGTATTACAACTACGGTAAAAATGGTTAACAATATTATAACATAGTTATAAATATTATTTATGTTTCGCTGTATCCATCTAACTGTACATACCAAGGTAACAAATGCAGTTCACTAGTTACTACAGTGTTGTTATAGGTATAATATGTAAACATTAAAAATTAGGGGGGGAAAAAAGTTGTACCTAATGATATGCCATGGTGAAACTAGAAATTGACAACAATTAGAAAACTAAAACTATAACTTAAAAATTATGCTTACAAAACTCTCATTTAAATGAATATTTTCTATAGGATGCTTTACAATATTATATTTGTGCATATACATTAGTTTAGTCAGTACTGAAGCTAAATCTGGAGCTAATCTAACAAAATAACTTGCAATAATGGTTCAAAAATTAGTAGCCCAAATTTATATGTTAGGGAAAAATATTAAATAAATTTGTCATAAATCAGGAGAAAAAACATATACAATTTTGTTGAAATGTTGTAGTTTGGAGAAAAACAAATATTTTGCATGAATTTAAATGTATTCTCTTTCCATTTCTAAAGATGTTCTGTTATTAAAATATTATTTTAATAAATATATCTATTTAATCAATCTGTTTTGTTCAAATACACCAATATATATTACCCATATTCACTGAGAAATGGATAAAAATATTAACTTTTTAAAAATGGGGTGTACTCATATATGCTGAGCACTGTATATACCTAAACAAACTCCAAATAAAATTCTAAATATTTTTTATTTTGGTTACAGTGGATTTGTCAGTTAGTACTAATTTGGGTTAAACTTTAGAGTATAGGCTATCAATTCTCACATTTAACTAGTTGCTTATTAGCATGCCAATTATTAACTTATTGTGTGTTTACTTATTAAGTACATATTCCACATGATTATATTCTACATCCCAAATCCTAATACTAAACCCATCTACTAACTATTAATATGCAGCAAATTAGGAGTTTATTGAGGCAAAAATCATAGTTATTTGTTTGTTAATATCTAGAATTGCACCTTCAACAATTGGAATAACTTGAAAAATATGTTAGTTGGAAATAAATAGTTTATATTGGAATCACACAGGTTCAAAATATGTTTTTAGTTAATGGATTGGTTGTAATGAAACCCACTAAGATACTTGTCACTTTCAAATACATTAATTCATTCATTCATATTCTTTTCGGCTTATTCCCTTTATTAATCTGGGGTCACCACAGCGGAATGAACCGCTAACTTATCCAGCATATGTTTTTACCCAGCAGATGCCCTTCCAACTGCAACCCATCACTGGGAAACACCCATACACTCACATTCACACACATACACTATGGACACTTTAACCCACCTAATTCACCTATAGCGCATGTCTTTGGACTTGTGGGGGAAACCGGAGCACCTGCAGAAAACCCACGCGAACACGGGGAGAACATGCAAACATCCACACAGAAATGCCAACTGACCCAGCCGGGGCTTGAACCAGCGACCTTCTTGCTGTGAGGCGATTGTGCTACCCACTGCGCCACCGTGACACCCTTTTTCAAAAGCATATAGTAATTAAAAACGCTGCTAATGTACAAACAGACAGTTTTAAGGAATAAATAAAAAAAAAATGCAGTGAGACGTATTATGACCAAAATGGTTAAAAAGTACCAAATAGTGTTAGTGAGAACCTGAGAGCTCATATACAGGTAAGCTAAGATTAGAATTCAGTCCTGATGTATGCAGCAAGAGGTCAGAACGTTAGAAAGACATCATTTTGAAAGAAATTGATGTTTTGTGCAATTATCAAACAATGCAGGTGAGCTTCACGAAGTGACAGGTTCAGCCACAGATTTTGGTTCGGTACTGTTTCCTGTATGAAGAGGAATGTACAGTTTCTTTAATTTACTCTTTTTTTTGCATTCAAACAATGAGAAAGCAGTCAAAGTTGTACATCTTGTTGTTGATCCAGGAGACAGCTGTCTCTTGTTTGGAGATTTAGATCTTGGCTCTCAGCTCATGTAATTATTCAGGGGTCACACTCAAGAGAAAAACATTTCATTTGCTGCCCTCGCTCAACCCCTGCTTCCTTCTCCACAGTTTCTGTTATATCATATTCTTAGCCAACAAAAACAAAAACAAACCCTGGTTGCACAACCAAACCAACAGCAAACTAAGTTGGCATCATAAGTTTTTAGCAACCTTTTCTTTTTTAAAGCATTTGGTCATTTGTTGCAGCATGTAAAATGTTTGTTTGACCATGTATGAGAGAGAGGGAAAGATAGAAAGAGAGAGCACAAAAGAAAAGAGGAGGATGAGTCTAAGAATGCATGCTTGTGTTATGTGCATTGTACAAGCTGGGTGTTTATTTAGCCTTTGACCCCAAGGTTCTGGAATGTGGCTGATCTCTGTTTAGGGTAAAGTTGCAGCTCCAACTTAATACTGACTTGTAGTAAGCCCCCAAAATCGTTGGAGCATACAAAAGCCTTAAATAATTTTCATTAAATATTTATTTTATAATAAAACAGAGAATCTATTTTTGCTGTATTTTTATTTTATTATAAAAAATTTAAATTACCATAATAACAAAAATACCATTACAATTAAGAAGCATTAACTTCATTGCATTTTTAAGCAACAGTTCTTCTAAAAATATTTTGATTGTTTATTCACCCTCTGGCCATCCAAGGATTTTCTTTCTTTCTTTCTTAGATTAGATGGAGAAAGAAAGTAAGAACAAAAGAAAGAAACAACGAAAGAAAGATAGTTGTGAAGTAAACCTTTTCATTACTCCACATCACAGAACTATACTAAGGTGACTATATTTCATGAACTGAACATTTTGCAGGATAAGAACATTATCTGGTGGCTGGGTTCATGTGGATTTTTTAAAACCTGCCTATGCCAGCTAACGTTTTAGTTCCCATATAGAAAAATAAATAAATAAAAACAACATTTCCTCTAAGAACACAGAATGCTGCCTTTTAGTTTCTAAGTTATTACAAAAAACAAAACAAAACAACGCAACAGGGATGTTCTGGGAAGAACCTAAAGCGTTCTTAGGAGGTTTTTATTTGATTCAGGGCAAAAAAAAAAAAAAAAAAAAAAATGGAGGCCGTGTGGGAACGACGAGAGAATGTTCTGTATTTTCGAGGTAAATAATGATTGGACAGTCAAAAATGGTCTAAGTTAATCCCTGTTCACTATTAGATGGAGAACTATCCTGGACTAGTTTCCTCCAAAACATACATTTCTCATCGAAAGATAATACATCTTGGATGTCCGGGAAGTGAATAATCAGGAAATTGTGCTTTTTGATTGAATGTGTCTGTGGCAAAAGGCTAGTAAAAGGTTATTCAGGTGTCATTTGTTATTATCCCCACCTAGTGGTAAGATTGAGGCTCACAGGTTTTGAAGGTAATTTTTTTCTTTGCTTATTTCTATCCCAATTTAGCAGCAGAGACTGGGGAAATCTTCGACTGAATTGTCTGAAAAATTTAGAAATTCTGTTTGTTTGAGCATCCAACGGAAGTCTCTTAAACCTGGTGAGAACTACTGGCAATGGCATCTCAATAGTTCAGTTTAGGTAGCTAACTAGCAACTGCTTAATTCGTCACCCCTAGATTACTGTGGCGTCACCATTTCTAACTCATTATGTAAAGTCTCACCAGAGCAATTACATAATACGAAAGTTTTAATTCTAATAAGGTAACGTGCGCTTTGGCAAGTTGATACGACTTGGAAACATTTGAAACAACACTGTGTGACCAAACTTGTAAGATGATAACAATTTCAACGTCAGCCGTATTTTAGAAACAGATAAACAGGACGATTAATTCTTGATAATGTCAGCAGATGTGTATACATCTATGTTTATCGGTGATTTCCTTCATTTGTTCAGTAGTTTACCTAAGAAGTGTCCAGACAGTACCTTCTACGTTTGTCATTCTGAGACTCAGCTGAATTACTGCTTCCTCTTGGAGTCGAGGGTGGCACTTCAACAATTCCTGGCAGGAAAGTCGATTACTTTCATAATATTTTTATTCTCTGACTATTAAAAAAATATTGTAAAATATATATATTTGTAGATATATTTGCAAAGAGTTTAGAAAAATACTACAGAATAATACAGAAAAGCACAAAGTTAACTGTTTTGCTTCACATCTACAACTGACTATCTTTGTTGGTCGAAGATAATGTTTTAGTAATGTACAATATACAAACCACATCCTCATCCTACTTACGTCAGGAAGAATTTTACCATCTAGGAAATTGGTTTATCAAATCAGACATATTTAACAGTTACATACACTGGTTTTGAGAAGTATTTCTCCCAAAAAAATTGTAATTAATGCCTGAGATCATCTCTAATATTAATTCAAAACAGCACGTAGTCAAACTGTTAACCACATGCTTTCTCAAGTGACAACATGCTGTCAAACAAAGGATCTGTTTTGTCAGGACGCACTTATTAGAACAATGTACAGTTTGGGTTTGGGCCTCCCCCACGGCAGTGCGTGATGTTGTTCTTATCTCCAGAATCATGACCATTGGGTGGACTAGGGAAGCGTCATGCAATGGGAGGTGCAGGAAAACAATATAAACTGGCAGCGTTACGATTTTGAACATCTTCTTTTGTCATTGAAGTTGTAGGAGAATACGTTGCATTGATTCAGTAGTGATGTACAAAAACAGTTATTCTCAGGCCAACTTTGGCTTGGCTGCCAAGAAGATGCACAAGTCGAAAGGCAAGAGCTGTGGTTACTACATGAAGATTGTCTTCTTTTTCTCATCGCTCATCCAGTCGTTGATCATCGCAAGTCTGGTGCTCTTTCTGGTGTATGGACAACCGGAGCATACAGTCGAGGAAAAGAGACTGCAAGAGTTGGACCAAAGTGTCAGCAAACTCACTATGGAAAATTTCATTCTCAGAGGGAAGGAAAAGAACCTCACCAAAGTTTTGAACGTCACTCTCACTGCAAAGCTAAGCAATGACAAGCTTGTGGCTGAATTACGCAAACTAGCAAACACCTCATCTATGACTATAAGGAACCTGCAAACAACAATGGTGAGGTTTTGAGTTCATTTCTTGTTACAAATTATCTTAAGATTGTTTCTCTGAAATGTGCACGAAGGTTATAAAACAGTTTTTTACTCTGAAAAGTTTTGTCAATATTCTTAAAATGTAGTTTTTTAATGTTTCATGAATGTTTTTAATTGGTTGTATGATCATTCTGTAAAATGTTAATGGTAATTTTGGAATAGACAGATAATTCAGAATAACATCAATATGTTTTTTGTGTGCTATGTTTTACAGTGTCGATGTGACATGCAAAGAATGGCA
Organism: Danio choprae; assembly: GCA_903798125.1. Taxonomy (NCBI): domain Eukaryota; kingdom Metazoa; phylum Chordata; class Actinopteri; order Cypriniformes; family Danionidae; genus Danio; species Danio choprae. Next base: position 3,781,843 of record CAIGQW010000532.1, read on the forward strand.
GCACCCCGTGCATGCCCCCCTACATTTTGCCCAGATTCAAATGGTGAGATGGGTTTTCAGAAAACTAACATTTTAATATTTACTTCACTTTTACTAGGTTGACCTGTATAAAAGTAGTGGATTTTAGTTTATTTAACACACTGACTGTAAATGTAAAGTTGAATTGATAGTTCACCCAAAAATGAAGGTCATTTACTCCTCATCCTCAAGTTGAAAGCTGTGTTTTTAAATGTACTTTTTATTAAGAAGATATTTTGAAGAATGTTGTTAACCGGACTATAGCCACTGACTTGCATTATAGGAAAATAAACTATGTAAGTCTGTTTAGTTGGCAACATTCATCAAAATAAATATGAATTCATACTTTTTTCAGTAAGAAAATGTAAAAATTCTATGTTCTGAAAACATATGACATTCATTCATTCATTTTCATTTCGGCTTAGTCCCTTTATTAATCTGGGGTCGCCACAGCGGAATGAACCGCCAACTTATCCAGCATAGGTATTACGCAGCGGATGCCCTTCCAGCTGCAACCCATCTCTGGGAAACATCCATACACACCCATTCACACTCATACACTACAGGCAATTTAGCTTACCCAATTCACCTGTACCGCATGTCTTTGGACTTGTGGGGGAAACTGGAGCACCCAGAGGAAACCCACGCCAACACGGGGAGAACATGCAAACTCCACACAGAAACGCCAACTGACCCAGCCGAGGCTCGAACCAGCGACGTTCTTGCTGTGAGGCGAACGTGCTATCCACTGCGCCACCGTGAGGCCCTCAACATATGACATGTTTCAACTATATTTTTTTCTTTCAGAAAACAACAAACGCTTGCAAAGCATGGTCCAGCAGTCGAATGAAATGTTAGAGCTGGTCAAAGCAAACTTTACTCAAACTGTGGCCATTTTAAGATCCGAGTTAGACGCCTCCAACAAAGACAAGAATGGGTTTCACTTGGAAGCAATCAGACTGAGGCAAGACAAGGCTTACCTTGAAGAAGAGCTCCTCTTGTATCAAAAGAAATGCAAAGAAGACTTTGTCGAATCTTTACGAGGAATCCCCAACGTCACCAAAGAATTTCTCAAAAGGATCGATGACCTCTTCTCAAAACACATTTCGTTCATGCTAACGTGCGATAAACAGAGAAATCAGCTTGAAGATATTCGCGAAAACTGCAGCAGTCTTTCAAGAGAGGTTGAGAACAAGCTCCAAACATATCTGAACATAGTGGGTGACCAGTTCACAAAAATTAATGGAGAAAACGCCAAATATGTGACCCAGAACAAACGTCTGAAAGAAGATGCTGAATGGTGTAATCAGAATCGCAGCGCCATGACTCGTGAACATCGCAAGACTCTTGAGCAGCTTCAGCTCAAGAACGACCAAGACAGTGAAAAACTTCTGCTGGAGAACAGAAAACTAAAAGGAGACAACGAGATGAAAAGTAAACTTCTCTCTGTGAATGAAAACAAAATTCAAATGCTCACAAACACCATTGACACCCTCAATACCTCGCTTGCCAGCTGTAAGGTGAGTTTTTAAACTTAATATAATTGTGTAATATTGTTTTTAATACTGTTTGTATATTATTATATTTCTATTATATATTTATTTAAATAAATTGCTATCTTTTAATATTTTGTTTGCAATTAAAAACTGAATGTTTATGTTTGTAATTGAATTTTTTTTATGACTTTCTCTGCTATTCAGCGAACTAGCCCATTCATGCCAAACCCCTTTGGATCTCCAAACATCCCAAATACTGGTCTGGGTTCAACAGGAGTGAGCAAACCCATCATGCCATGGTCAGGGGCCGGCTCCAGTGGGCCAGCTTTTCCTGGTATTACTGGGACAGGATCAAGCTCAAGATGGGGCAGCACAGGATCAGGTGTGACAGGACCAATAAATACACCTCTAGGGGGGACAGGGACCTTCTCAAGCACAGGATTGGGTGGGTCAGGATCAAGTAGAACAGGTCTAACCCAGACAGGGACTAGTAGTTTTGGGACCGGATTGGGTAGTGCTGGACCAAGTTCTGCTTCAACTGGCAATACTGGAACAGGTTTGACAGCATTTGGCAGTGCAGGATCAAGTGGAGTAGGAGTGGGAAAACCAGCGACAGGAGGTTTTAGCTCAGTGGGATCTAATCCAACGGGATTTGGCGCAACTTCTGGAGGAGCAAGAACAACAGTGGACAGTCAACCAATAAGTCAAGGTAAATTGAAGCGGAGGTAGTTTGATTCTGGACTTTTTTTAATCACTCTTTGTTTACTCTCAGTGCTTTATATAATTTATAACCTTTTGTGTCTGATTTACAGCACAGATAAATCTGCATTTGAAGGAGCTGCTTCGATATTCACTCCCAAACTGAGGGAGTGAACAAAGACCTGGCAAAATCCCAGGAGCGCTTGTTTAAAGACTGATTTATTAACTGGTTGAAAATGAATGCCTATATGCACTTACCACTGCGAGTTTGTTTTGTGAATACTAATTATTAACATGAAAATTAATTATATTTTATGGGATGAAACTATTGTTTGTGCATTAAATTCATTTATGCTTGTATATATTGTGTAATATATAACTTGTATATAAATATATATAAATAAGTTTATCACTGTAATTTTCTCTCAGTATTGTTTTTGTAAACCATTAGTCTTTATGCTTTGTGGAATAAAAAATCTATGAAATAAATAAGCAGAACATGTTTTACTAATCTTTACATTTCAGCCTTTTTTGTTTTGGTATGTTTAATAATTGGTGAAATATGTCATTTATACATATACACAGTTATACATATGTTATACAAGTCATAGTTCTCAGGGCTATCGATCAATAAAGTAAAACAATAACTGGATTTGTTAGGTATGGGTTTGAGTAAAATGGTAATATTTTATGTATTCTCTAATAGTCTCATAACATTTTTTCCCAGTTTCAAAGGTATGTTTTGTCATTTAGAGCTTTTTCTTTCTTTAAAATAACAATTGGTCAGAATAGCAAATGTTTTCATTTGTTGTAATTGAAAATCAGCATAATTCCAACAAATATAGAACTGATTTCCTAACTATTCTGAAGTTAAAACATTTGAATTGTGTTGTTAATGAATACATAAATGTCTAAAAACATGGCAACTCTAAATGACCACATTTTTATTTTAAATATGTAAAGAAATATCACAAAACACCAGTTATCACCAAACAAATCCAATATTTTTGTCCCCATATCTGTACGTATAACAGGGACAAATCTGTCTTAGGTATCAAATTAAAGTGACAGTTCACCCCAAAATGAAAATGACTTCGTTATTAATAATGTACTTTTATGATTATCTTTTTCTGTTGAACACAAAAGAAGATATTTTGAAGAATGTTGGTTGCTGACACACTATTGACATTCATAGTAGGGGACAATACTATATGGAAGTCAGTCTGTGCCAGCTACCAGCAAGCATTCTTCAAAATATTTTCTTTTGTGTTTAACAGAAAAAAGAAATTCATATAGGTTTTGAACAAATTAAGGGTGAGTAAATGATGACTGAATTTTTATTTTTTGGCTGGACTATCTCTTTAATATTGCGCAACTTACAGCTCAGCCCTGAACACAATTAGTACAAAATGTTTTCGCATTCCTTCTGCCACTTAGCAAGCCGGAAACAAATTGAACAAATGTGTTTATATTAAAATACAATGACTCCAGGCCACAGGTGACACCGATGCAGTAAAATGAACATACGCACAAGAAGAACTATCAATGAAATTTTCAATGGGTCCACTTCACATAAGCCTAAAATAGCTCTGGCTAACCATCAGGCTATTGTCATTGTTTTGCGTCAATGGGAAGCACTATTAAAAACAGAGCCGCTCTCCAACCAAAGCAAATCCATTTAAGTGTCATACTCAGTCATCACTCAACCAACAGGAAAGTAAATGCATTATGTTGGTAAATACTGTTACAATTAAATATGGGTTTAATTCAATCTTGGAGTACAGGATGGCAACATGTACAAAGTGAGATTTCCCATGTCAACAAGTATCCTGGCACCAAGAACGCCAAAATAGTGAATCAGACAAAAGCCAAGAAGCGGGGCGCCAATTAATATATAGAGGCGTCACAAATAGAGCCCGTGATCCTTAAAGGATATCCTTTGTTTGACATGCTTGATTTTCCACTTAAGACAGTAAGATGTCCTGTTGTCAAACACTGTAGACAACTACTTTGAAGATCTATGTCAGGACAATGCAGTTGCAGTTTGTGTTCGGTGCCATTGTTTCTGAACTTGAGATGAATGTGACTTATCCCACACTCTCAGAAATAAAAATCTGTCTCTGGGGTGGTACCTTTTCTAAGGATACTTTTTTGTTCCTAACAGGTCCTTAAATGTACATGTTAATACCTAAAAAAGTACAAATCTGTAGTTTAAAGGTACAAAAGTGTACTTTAAAGGTACTAATGTAAAGCTGTAAAGTACAAAAGTGCACCTTTTGAAAAGGTACTGCCCCAGTGACAGCTTTTATACCTTTTTTTCAGAGAGTGCAAGTGATAGAAGAAAAATAAGCCCAATAGATGGTCCACCTGGGTTGTTTTTTTCCAGAATGCCCCATTGTAAGTTGAGTTGTTTCTTAGAAGTCTTTTAAAAATAAGCACAGCGTTCTGCATCTTGTGATAAATATCCCTTCTCCACCCTCCATCAGGAAAAGCATAGGTGCATATAATTCTTGCGTCCTTCCTACCTAGGTCACAGAAATCATCACCTTTTGTCTCCAAAGCCTCTCAGTCTTTGTTCCCCCAAAAGCGCTAATTGCATTTCCTATTTGCTTGGCCCTTCAATGCCCATAACTCTGGTAAAGATATTAAAGGCCAAAACATTTCTCTTGTTGACCTCTATACGTGGTCTCTTGAGGGTCCATATTACGCAATTCTTCAAAATGAGGAAAACAGCAACTGTGGTTTGAAATTAGTTATTTGCTAACTGAAAATCTTTTACTTTACACTGACTTACATGTATTGCTAAATAAATGAAAGGAATGGTCTGGTTTAACAAATGAATCTAAAGTAAATGATAATGCTTTTTTTGTGAATCTGGAGAGCTCATGCCATATTTTTATGCTGATTTCATACAGACACACCAAATGTTAAAGAAAGAAATAGTGTAAAAAAGCTCATTCTGTTGACTATAAATAACTTGGAAAAGATAACCTAACTCTTTATAGAGTTATAGTAGGCTTTTAGGTTAGGAATGTTTAAAGATTTTATCAAAGAAAATAAATAATTACATACATACAAAGTGAAAAATAAAACACAAAAGTAAGAACAATTTAGAAATTAATACATAATATAAATAAAATAAAGCACTGCAGCTATCTAAAATAAATCAATACTCAATAGACAAGTTATTCAAATAGTGCCAAAAATCTGACACATTTTTGTTGTTAGACAAAAAGATTTGAGTCAATCAGAAACTGTGGAAAAGTAGGGATTTTGCCAAATTTGCAAAAAATTAAATAAAAAAACTTGAAAATGTATTATTTTGATTTGTTTGCAACTTTCAAATTATAAGATTAAAAGTTAAGAGGTTTGTTTAAACAGTGATCGACCCAAAACTTCTAGACACAGTCACAAAATTTTTTTTTATTAATTTGTTATCTTCATTTACACAAAATATACAGGTATATAATATATTTATAAGCAGCCAAACTAAAGGTTTGTAATTTATGCAATATTTTATAGCGGACTTCCTTAGTCCTATTAGTAAGCAAAATTTTATTATTATTAATTATTTTTATTATTATTTTATTATTAAGCAAAATCTATTATTAATTTATGTTTCACTTTGTGAAACAATGATTTCTTTGCTGAAAAATGTGGTGAATATGTTTATTATTACATTCCTTGTCATAAATGCTAATGGCATCAAGCAACAAAGCTGACTTCTTTATATTATTGTGTATATTTTTGTGTATAATATATGATCCTTGACCAGATGCATTAGTGCATAAGTTGTGGGGATGGCCATGGACAGTTCATAAAACAAGATATCACCAAAATCATCAAATAAAGAACATATATAAATTAAACCTTTATCAAATCAATTAGTATAAAAATAGATTTATCCCTAACAATATTATTTTACAAGAGAGTTTTATGTGGTGAGAAGTTAATAATTCATTCATTCATTTTCGTTTCGGCTTAGTCCCTTTATTAATCTGGGGTCGCCACAGCGGAATGAGCCGCCAACTTATCCAGCATATGTTTTACACAGCGGATGCCCTTCCAGCTGCAACCCATCTCTGGGAAAGAAGTTAATAAGTTTGAATGAAAATAAATTTTCTTCTGAATCCAGGAGTCAGTACCTAAAAAATCTAATTCTTACAGCAATTTCAAAAAGATCAGCCATTTTTATCAATGTGAATAGCAGAATAAAGCTGTAACACTAATGTTGTTGTTGTGAATCTGGAAGCAGGGAATTGTCTGTAAGCAGGGTGTGCCCTACACTCTCACAATTAAAGGTATAGGTACACAGTTACCTTTCAGTAGCTTTCAGGTAGGCCTACTAATATAAACACAGTTTAAATCAGGGTGCGAATTATACATTGACTATCTGGACTATTTGATTTGTGTAGTACCAGAGATGGGAAGTAATGTGCACAAAGTCAAATACTTTTGGTATCTTCACTTTTACTGGCATATATCGGTATATATATTTTATAAATACAAGGCTAAAGATCTGAACATGTATGTTACTGGAATATACTGTATGTAACTTTTATTTATGTAGACCCGAGTGAATAGAATCTCAACATCATGTGATTACTGCTGAATCAAATTCAAACCTTATCATTTGTACTTAATAAAGAAATACAAAATTAATCATAAAAAAATAAAATAATTAAAATAATCACGTCCAAGCTTAATATTTGTTCAGACTTGAGTCCTCCTGCTGGTCACATGTCTTTTTTTCTCTTACTGTTGATGTAGACTGACAATCAAGTCATCATCAAGCACTATAGTTATGTGCCTACGTGCTTGTCAAGCTGAACAGTCATCTGCAATCCAGCTATAATATAGCCTTTAGAGAATGTTCTGACTTATGGTGACAGATTATTTTTCCAAAGGTGATATTAAAGTCAATTTCTAACTAATATAGAAATAATGTATGTAGGCCTAATTGTGTTGTAATAACATTATCTCAAGCAATATGTAGTAATAGCTGGTCTATGGCTGTGCCAAAGCAATAGGGTGACAGTTTTATAGTTCATTTGGTGATTAATATAATGGCATTATACTGAAGTCACTGGAAAGAAATTTTTATGTGGAAATTAAAGTCTTAAAAAAAAAGTTTTTCAGTTTTCAGACTCATGGTGAAAAAGTTGACACTTTATGATTGTCCCCTACTGGGAAAATAAGAAGAATATAAGGTAAAATCATAAAGTAACATTAACTTGCCCTTTTCTGTTGTTTTTAAAGGTGTTTGTTTAATACAAGGCATTTTAAAATGAGTAATTGATATGTCAAATGATCTGTAATTACAATTATATCTATGCAAAATCAATTATAGGTATGTTTAACAGCAATTTATACTACTAAAAATCTTCCAGTTAAAGGTCAACAGATGTATATTAATCACAATTACACTGAATATATATTTATATTAATTTATATTTCACTGTAGTCTATTAAATCCTATAACTGCTTGCCATTCATCTGTGGGGTGAACATCTCCTGGAGCTGTTACTTACCTGGTTAGTGAATAGTTAAATAAATATTCAAAGTAATAAGCACAACCTGGTAAAACTAGAATAAAATGCATAAAAGTACATTTTCCATATAATATGCTTCTCTGTAAAAACAACACATTTTTGTGCATTTTCACAATCATTTTTATTGTGGCTGAAAGCTGTAATATATTTCTTGAGGAATCACCAATGACAGGAAATTCAAAGGACCTCAGTCAGACTCCTCTTGAACCAGAGCAGCTTTAGCAGTAACCTCTGGGACCAGGGAGGTTGAGCAGCTCTGAAGATTTGCAAAATGGTCATCCAACGACTTTCAAGTCTTGGGCCTCTGGAGGTTAGGGAGCAGCAGTGACAAGAATCTTTAACAAAGCCTTTGCTGGAATTGCTGAAGAGGCCCTGACAGGATCTCTGGACCAAAGACAGCTAACCAAGATAGTGGCCATGACCAAATCCATTTGGGAGCTCGGCACTGGTGGCAGAGGCCTCTGGGATGGTAGTAATTGGGACTTGTGTTGCGGGCATGACAGAGAACAAACTCATCCCCAGGCAGTAGTTCTGCAAGACGCTAAAACAACTGAACTGCCTCAAGTCAAGGCGCCAGACGCAACCAAGGCTTGCCAGCCTCGCAAGACGCTAAGGCTGGAGGGAGGGATGTGCTAACCTATCTAAAATTAAACTATCTATTTACAAAGGAATGGATGGGCAACCCATGTCAGCCCGCCAGACGCAGGGCTCCTCCATGACTACAGGGTGACCTGAAACACATTTAGACATTGTTCAGATAATTAAATGAACAAAAAGCCAAAAAAGGTGGAAAAAACAAGAAAATGTCAATAATTATTAATTAATAATTAAGAAATGTCATAATTATTTCAGCAAATTTTAGATATGGTACCTCGAACCAGCCATGGGTGAGCAGCTCATTTAAAGGCAGCCTCTGCTCAGGATTGCTTTTAAGGCAACCCCGAATAAAACTGCAGCATTCTATGAAGAAAGACAAAGAAATGTCTGATTATTATTTTGCACTCATTGTCTAAGCTTGAACTGTAACTTCCACAAGATTCCTATGCTATCCATTAATTCACTGTTTTCTCTGTCCAGCATGATTAACAAATGCAATTGTCGATGGTAATAATACTTTTACCATCTGAGTAGCCCTGCTGGAACCAGACATCAATGTCCATGAAACCAATGTCGCTGCTGTCTGGGAAAAGGCTGGTGATCATTCTGAACAATAGGACCCCCAATGACCATACTGTCGCCTCTTTCCCATGGTACTCTCCCATCTCAATAAACTCTGGAGGGCAGTACCTTGCTGTTCCTGGAAGAAAATGTTTGTCACATATGCATATTTGCTTTATCACTGCATGTTCTCACTTTTGCTGTTCTCAATTTACTCTGAAATGGTATTTGACTTTGTAAAACTAAAATAATTTTATCTTTGACTTTCCTTATCTGAAAATGCTGTTAATGTTAATGTCTAGAATTCAAGTCCCAAACTACATGTTCAAAAGATCATACATACCACTGTAGGTGTTGTATGATGATGTTCTCAGGAGATCCCCACAGCCAAAATCAATAAGTTTGACCTCCAGGGTCTCTACATTGACCAAGAGGTTCGGCATCTTGATGTCCCGATGGAAGACCCCCCGAGAACAGCAGACAGCAGCAGCGTCAACAACTTGTCGCATAAAATAACGGGCCATCTCCTCACAGAAGAGGCGGTCATAATGCAGCCAAAACAGGTACATGTCCATGCAGGGTGAGGGCCGCTCTAAGACCATGATATATTGGTCAGGATGGTCTTGCCAATCCAGAAGCTGTATTATGTGGCTACAGCTTGGCCCTTGATTGGCCAGCAATGTAAGGGCCACCTCAAGGGGAACTGGACTGGCTTGGTCAGGCTAAAAGGAAGAACATTTTTATCAGGGTAAGATGGAAGCAGTTTCTGAAATAAGTATTTAGTCCAGTCTGTTTGTCTACTGAAATATTTGTATCCCATCATTTACATTAAAATATTATGAATTCCAAACAGAGCACAAATAAGACAGAGAAAGCAGTCTACTTACAAGGCTGATGTACGGCTCGTTTTCTACCTTCGCTGTGAATTTCACAGCCACCTGAAGGCTGTCTTTAAAGCGGGTCCCTTCAAAAACAGAGCCGCATCCTCCTTTACCCATCTTCTTGCCGATGGAGTATTTGTGGCGAATGTCATCTAATAAAACATAAATTAGTATAACATTAGTAACTATATTAGTTCTGAACTAACAGAAATGTAAAGATTTGACAACATAATAAGAAACTGACCCTCAGTCTTTATGACCTCAGTACAGTCCAGCTGTTTCAGCAGTTGTGATTCACTCACATCTGCTGACGAACTGACTGGACCGTCTTGATCTTGAGGTTGGACTTCATTCACTCCAATCTCCTCGGCAACAGGAAGGACATTAGGACTACTGATTGGGGGCTCCTGATGATCATTGTCCTCCACTATACAGACAATGTCCTGCAGAGAAGTTTGATCTAAAGAGAGCAACATCAACCACCTCAATTCCACTTTTTTGTTTTGTTAATTGGAATCTTAAACTTCTGTAAATCATATCTATAATACAACATTTATCACATCATGCAATAAAGGCATTTATCTGTATTTTTTATAATATGTGACGGATATGGGCCATTTTTATGTGTTTAAATGATGATTAAGAGATGCTAGACATTTACCCTCAGTGCTCCTCCTGGATGGGGTCTCAGTGTCCTGGTCCACCTCACCCTGCTCCACCTGAGCTCTGGTGGGTTTGGGAGGGGATAAACAAGAAAAAAAAGAGGCCAAACTCCTGAAACCAGACCTTTTTGGCCTCTTCTTTTTTGTTTTCTTCCCTTCCTTCTCCTTTCTACCTCCCTCACTGATAATCACCACAGGCGTCTCGTCAAAACGAGGATGGAGCTCCGCCGTGTGGTCGGTTGGAGTCAGTGCTGGTCGGTGATGGGCTCCGCCCACGCACTCAACTCCTCCCTTCGCCTTCTCTCTACTAAATTGTCGCTGTCCCATAATAAACACAAAAAGTCGCTCTACACACTGTAAACACTGCTAAAACACTCAACTCCTAACTCGCTACAAAGTGACGATTCGAATTTTGCAGTTTATATAGTTCGGCTGCGTTCTAAAATGACAGAATTCTTGAATTCCTATTATGACATGAGCGCTCATACAAACCTGAGTGCTGAAGATTCTTACAAACACTGAAACCAATGAAGAATGATAAAAATATGTATATTTTAAAAACATTTTTATATATTTTCACCTGTTTAATTAATCTCAGTTTGTCATTATTATAACAGCAAGATAATGTAGAGATTTATCAAGCATTTAACACAATAACTCTTTTAATTTAGTCTTTATCAAGCTACTTTATTATATTTATTTCAACTCGAATTACTATATTTTTAATTTCCTTATTTTTAAAAATAATATTATAAAAATGCAGTTTAAAATGTATTTATTTAGTATTAAATTGGATATTTAAAATTTTGTATTAATATTTTTTAGCATTAGTTATAATAATTAACTATTACAAATATAATAATTAATAGACAAAAAGTTATATTAATATTATTATTAAACCATTTTTGTTTTATATTATAAAAAAATATCTTTAAATTTGATTATCTATTATATCTAATTTAAGAAATTACTAATTAGGTTACACTGCTGTAATAAAATCTAGTAAAGTTTATTAATTCTATAGTCCATATTAGAACTCTTACATAATCCTGCTGATGTTACATTGAAGTCTTTAAAAAAATCTTTAAAAAATTGGTCTGTGCAACAAACTAAACATAATTTTCAACATTATTACCTTTAAATCACAGCCTGGTGAAATGTACAAAAAAGTTGAAGAGATTGAAGTCAGAATTAATAAAAAGTTGAAGTCAGAATTATTAAACCCCCTGAATTATTAGCCCCCCTGTTTATTTTTTCCCCCAATTTTTGTTTAACGGAGAGAAGATTTTTTCAACACATTTCTAAACATAATAGTTTTAATAACTCATTTCTAATAACTGATTTATTTTATCTTTGCCATGATGACAGTAAATAATATTTTAGTAGATATTTTTTAAGACACTTCTATACAGTTTAAAGTGACATTTAAAGGCTTAACTAGGGTAATTAGGTTAACTAGGCAGGATAGGGTAATTAGGCAAGTCATTGTATAACGATGATTTGTTCTGTAGACAATCGAAAAAAATATAGCTTAAAAGGGCTAGTAATATTAACCTTAAAATGTTTTTAAAAAAATTAAAAACTGCTTTTATTCTAGCCTAAATAAAACAAATACGACTTTCTCCAGAAGAAAAAATATTATCAGACATACTGTGAACATTCAAAGGGGGTTTAATAATTCTGTATATATATATATATATATATATATATATATATATATATATATATATACACATGTTCTCCCCGTGTTGGCGTGGGTTTCCTCCGGGTGCTCCGGTCCAAAGACATGTGCTATAGGTCAATTGGGTAGGCTAAATTGTCCGTAGTGTAAGAGTGTGAATGGGTGTGTGTGGATGTTTCCCAGTGATGGGTTGCAGCTGGAAGGGCATCCACTGCGTGAAACATATGCTGGATAAGTTGGCGGTTCATTCTGCTGTGGCGACCCCAGATTAATAAAGGGACTAAGCCGAAATGAAAATGAATGAATGAAAAAAAAATAATAATATATATATATATATATATATATATATATACACTGAAAAAAAAGATTCATTGGATTTACTTAATTTTTTAAGGCAAGCTGTTGCAAATAATTAGTTTGAGTTGAATTTAAACAAACAAAGTTAGACTTACTCAATTCATATGTGCTGAATTTAAACAAACAAATTACGTTGGATTTACTCAATTTCATTTAGTTATCTTTATTCAATGAAATTCAGTAAGTTCAATACTATTTAAATGTTATTCCTACTTAATTTATTATTTAAATTTATAATTTAAATTATCATTAAACAGCTTGCAAATACACTTTGAAATGACACGTGACCAAGTTTGTTTTTAATTCATTTTAATTACTTTTTAGAATGCAATTTCTAACAATTAAATCACTGCCCATAAGTTCTTCAACAGCACAATGTTTAAAATAACAGTTCTTCAGTACATTCAATTCACATCAACACACACAAAAATTTATTAACTGAAGGAACAAACTGCAATTCTTATCATACACACAGACAGGCACACACACTTTTTAAAATGTATGAAATGTAAATATACATATCTTGAATTGTTAACAATTAAGTACAGGATACATTGACACCAAAAATTCAACACCTTCATTTCACACCAATACACAAAATAATTAACTTATTAACTTAATAAAGACTTAACTTACTAAAGGATTTAGCAACTGCAACAAACTGCACCTTTTTATTAAATGTACACCCACAAACATTTTTTTAAATGTTTTACCCAAGTATACAAGTCTTAAAAGCAATTAGGTACAGGCAACAAGTTCCTAGAGCAAATTCATTTCACACACATGCACATAAAGAAAAATAAATTAATTTATAAACAAGTCCTACAATAAACTGCAATTTGTGAGCCTTGATTTTCTTGATGCCTGCTTCAGAACTTTTGGGGAGAGTCTGTCAGAATCCATTTGCATAAGTACTTTCTGTGCAAATTCGTAGTATTTTAGTTCTTTTGGGTACACCAAATTAAGCAGATAAATTGCCCCCAGCAGGGCCTCACAGTGGCGCAGTGGGTAGCACGTTCGCCTCACAGCAAGAAGGTCACTGGTTCGAGCCTCGGCTGGGTCAGTTGGCGTTTCTGTGTGGAGTTTGCATGTTCTCCCTGTGTTGGCGTGGGTTTCCTCCGGGTGCTCCGGTTTCCCCCACAAGTCCAAAGACATGCGGTACAGGTGAATTGGGTAGACTAAATTGTCCATAGTGTATGAGTGTGAATGGGTGTGTATGGATGTTTCCCAGAGATGGGTTGCAGCTGGAAGGGCATCCGCTGCGTAAAACATATGCTGGATAAGTTGGCGGTTCATTCAGCTGTGGCGACCCCAGATTAATAAAGGGAATAAGCCGAAATGAAAATGAATGAATGAATGAATGAAAATGAATGAATGAATGAATGAAAATGAATGAATGAATTGCCCCCAGCATCAGTGCACAGGCTTGTGCAACAGATTTGATCTGCTCAGGAATCACTGTTCTCTCAACATCAACACCAATGTCATCGTAGTCTCCAAAATCTCCTCCCTTCCTTATTGATCACACATATGCCCATGGTGATATTTGTCAGGTCCTTCTTTTTGATTGCCCTATATTTGAATAAAAAGAAACTGTAATTAGACATTGTGTTTTGAAACATAATTTTGTCAAAATTCTGTAGAAATCAAATGCAATTAGAACCAAAAACCTAACAGCCCTCCCCACACTCATATGTAAGCCTCTGGAATATTATAACAACAATAACAATAAAACAATGCATTAAAAATAGGGCATAGAGGTAGAGACATTTTTACTGTACTATACCAGTACAGGACTTGTGGTACGGTGCACATAATCATTTATCAATGCATATTGGCAAACATCACTTACAAACATATTTTTGTGCAAAATTTGCAAGAACAACTTCTATACAGGGCCTCACGGTGGCGCAGTGGGTAGCACGTTTGCCTCACAGCAAGAAGGTTGCTGGTTCGAGCCTCGGCTGGGTCAGTTGGCGTTTCTGTGTGGAGTTTGCATGTTCTCCCCGTGTTGGCGTGGGTTTCCTCCGGGTGCTCTGGTTTCCCCCACAAGTCCAAAGACATGCGCTATAGGTGAATTGGGTAAGCTAAATTGTCCGTAGTGTATATGTGTGAATGGGTGTGTATGGATGTTTCCCAGAGATTGGTTGCAGCTGGAAGGGCATCCGCTGCGTAAAAACATATGCTGGATAAGTTGGCGGTTCATTCCGCTGTGGCGACTCCGGATTAATAAAGGGACTAAGACGAAATGAAAATGAATGAATGAATGAATAAACTTCTTTACAAATATTTACAGGGTGTAAATTTAAGATCATTTTAAGACCAATTAAAGAAAATGTAAGGAAACAATAATTGAAGGGCAAACAATAGAAGCTATATGTTGAGAACTATATGTCAAGGCAGCATTTTAATTAGTATTTTTTATTATTATTTTATTAATATTTCATAGGGCCTCACAGTGGTGCAGTGGGTAGCACGTTCGCCTCACAGCAAAAAGGTCGCTGATCGCTGGTTCGAGCCTCGACTGGGTCAGTTGGCGTTTCTGTGTGGAGTTTGCATGTTCTCCCTGTGTTGGCGTGGGTTTCCTCCGGGTGCTCCGGTTTCCCCCACAAGTTCAAAGACATGCACTATAGGTGAATTGGGTAAGCTAAATTGTCCGTAGTGTATGAGTGTGAATGGGTGTGTATGGATGTTTCCCAGAGATGGGTTGCAGCTGGAAGGGCATCCGCTGCGTAAAACATATGCTGGATAAGTTGGCGGTTCATTCTGGTGTGGCGACCCCAGATTAATAAAGGGACTAAGCCGAAATGAAAATGAATGAATGAATAATATTACATAAGTTTTAACAAATAAATACTGATTTTAACAAATAACAGACTAATGCTGTTGCGTTAATGAATATAAATGCATTCTTTACAACAAAGTTTATAAAGTGATGTAATGCTTTCGAAAATCACGATTGCAATATATATATATATATGCCTTGTATCCGATGGCCAGAAAGTGATACATTTTTTATAAATTGTTTAAATTTTGGTATTTGTGATGCAGCAAGTCCAGAGACTTATATGTACTCTATGATTTTATATAAAATTCACTTTAATATGTGATATGACTGAAAAGTGTCCATAAACGAATATTTTCTCAATTCAAATTAGTAGCGGCTTGGATCCGGAAACAGTATTTCATACGTCACCAATATGTCACGACTTAACAAGCGGATTCGAAACTATTGATATATATATATATATTTTTTTTTAATGTATTTTGGTGGGCTTTGTCTTGACGAATGTCACTTCACCTCAAATGTTATTTGTTTATATTGTAAATAACTGACAAACAAAAAATACATCAAAATTGTACCTACAAAAATCTTTACAAAAAGAAAATTTGTCCAACAAAAAGCACATTAAAATTATTGTTTCCTTAGTGTTTCCTGTTGCTATTTTGGGTTTTTCCTCATCTTTTCAGTAATTTAAAAAATATAATCATGTGTTTAACTGACTTTAACAACTTTGAAACAAGTGAAGCGTGAGTAAATGGTGAAAGAATATTAAACTTTGGGTCAACTATCCCTTTAACACCACAGTGCTGATAAATAATACCTGTGGGAAAGAAAAGGAATAATACATACAACTATATATACATACCTCCTGCAAAATCCTGAAACTTTTGGCCATGTTCTGGCCAGAAAGACCTCCTTTCTTAAAGAACAGCAACAAGTTGTGGTCCAAATTTGTCCAACTGTCCCATAAAGGTGTTTTCCAGGAAAATGGTTGTAATCTGACAGAATTCTGCACCAATCTGTTGTAATCAGAAATATATACAGACAGAGACATCACATTGCAATAAGTGGCATTTTCCAGGGACTAGAATTGAGAACCACTGTCTTAAGGGGTTAGTTCAACCTAACATTTTGTGACTTTTCAAATCTAGACTTAGAGATGATCTATTTCTTTAACATTTTTGTTAGTCTGACAAACTCTTTTACATGCTTGAAGAGTAATTGTGGCATCTCTACGGTTTACTGTAATTAGTGGTGATGAATCTATATTTACCTTAAAGATCAATGAAATGGGCCTCACAGTGGCGCAGTGGGTAGCACGTTCGCCTCACAGCAAGAAGGTCGCTGGTTCGAGCCTCGGCTGTCTTTGGACTTGTGGGGGAAACCGGAGCACCCGGAGGAAACCCACGCCAACACGGGGAGAACATGCAAACTCCACACAGAAACGCCAACTGACCCAGCCGAGGCTTGAACCAACGACCTTCTTGCTGTGAGGCGAACGTGCTATCCACTGGCCTGCACTGTGTGATTTTGAGTCAAATTCTTAACTGTGTGACTCTTCTTTGAATCAGACTGAATTTTGATATTTGTTGTGCTGTGTTCATGCAATGTACAGGAGAAACACAGAGGTGAATAACCTCTCTTAATTTGCAATCAGACAGTCAGATAATTTTTTGAAAGGTCAGAAATTTTGGTCTGCCCTCTTGTGAGAATCACAGTTGGATCAGAGCTATGTACTGACTGTTTGTGCTCTTACTGCACTTGCATGAAAACTAGGGATGCAACTATACCCTTTACTCACCCTTTACTTGTCACAAACCGGTTTGATTTTATTTGTTTTGATAAACACAACATAAGATGATTTGAAAAATGATGAAAACCAGTAACCACTGACTTCCATAATATATGTTTTTCCTACTATGTAAGTCAACTGTTGCTGGTTTCTAACATTCTTCAAAATATTTTCTTTTGTGTTCAACAGATAAAAGCAAACTCATAAAGGTTTGGAACCACTTGATGGTGAGTGAATAGAGAGTAAATTTTGGGTGAATTATCTCTTTAAGGAGTATTCAGATCTTACAGAGAACAAATTAAGTTAACACAATGTTTACTGTAATGAGGGGTGATGAATAATCCACAATTACTTACCATAAAAATTGATGGAATAATCAAACTGCAGGTCTGGAATGAAAATGTCTTTAAACCACTGACCAGGGAACTCAGCAAAGGAAATGTGTTGTTGTACAGTAATGAAAGTAAGCACATGATTATTATTTTTCGTAAGAGTCAGCACAAGTAACAACAATGAGCAACTTTTTAATCAACACATTGTTTACTGATCAATAGTTAGGCAACATTTAGATACATTACTTACTGTGCAAATCGCTGAACGTGATTAATATTATTAGTTCAAGTTTTTTTTTTACCCACATCCCCATTAAGGTTTGTGTAAAATTGTGAACACATTTGCATTAATAGGGTAATCATAGGGACTTTTCATTTTCAATAAGCCAGCTCAAGTGCTTCCGCCATTATAATTACGTTAAAAATATAGTTCACTCAAAATGAAAATTTGGCCTCACAGTGGCGCAGTGGATAGCACGTTCGCCTCACAGCAAGAAGGTCGCTGGTTCGAGCCTCGGCTGGGTCAGTTGGCGTTTCTGTGTGGAGTTTGCATGTTCTACCTGTGTTGGCGTGGGTTTCCTCCGGGTGCTCCGGTTTCCCCCACAAGTCCAAAGACATGCGCTATAGGTGAATTGGGTAGACTAAATTGTCCGTAGTGTATGTGTGTGAATGGGTGTGTATGGATGTTTCCCAGAGATGGGTTGCAGCTGGAAGGGCATCCGCTGCGTAAAACATATGCTGGATATGTTGGCGGTTCATTCCGCTGTGGCGACCCCAGATTAATAAAGGGACTAAGCCGAAATGAAAATGAATGAATGAATGAA
>CAIGQW010000532.1:3803564-3829882 GCA_903798125.1 Danio choprae
TATATATATATATATATATATATTTAAATGTTCTTCATTGACATTTAAACACAATTAAAATCTTGATATTCCACAAAGGGTTCTTTGTGAAGTTTATTCATAAACTAATTTCGAGAGGAGCACGTGCTTATGATTGACTGCAGCTGGTCCTGCAGCTGGTTCAGTATCTCACCTTAGCCATCTTCGTCCTGAAGAATCCCCCCTTCCACCCCTACTCCTCCCCTTTCCTTTACAGACCGGCATGGAGGCCCAGTGGTTAGCACCGTTGCCTCACAGCAAAAATCTCACTGGTTCAAATCTTACCTGGCCAAGTAACATTCCTGTGTGGAGTTTACATGTTCTCCCCATCTTCGCGTGGGTTTTCCCCAGGTTCTCCGGTTTCCTCCCACAAGCCAAAAAAATATAACATAAGTAAATTGACCAAACCAAATCGAAATCACAGACGAGCTATCAATCGGCAACATTTCTCTCCATAAGTATTCATAATTTGCATTCACCATTAACAAGCAGGGGAGTTCTCGAGACCTACCTGAGCTCAAACTCCCCTCTCGCCCCGCAAACGGGAGGGAGCCCCAGGCTCGGGGATCTCATGAGCTCAGGGCTCTCTCACGGGACAGCATGCCAAACTCGCTTTAAACAATCATCAGCTAAGTGTGAACTCTTGAAACACTGGAAAAAAATTCTTTATATTTTTTAAAAAGAAAAAATGGTGAACCCAAATTAGTTATTTTTTGCTTTCATAGCATAAACCCTCTTTTGGTAACTTTTATGTTTATTTTAAATGGTATTTTAAGTCTTTTGTAATTAGATCAACACCTTAGCACCTTTAGTTTTAAAGAATTAAGTTTTATATAAGCTGCCAAAATGAATAATGTTAGAACTTGTTTTCTTCACACCTCATGTAACTGTCAGTGAAAAGAGCACAGTGTGTGACACAGTGGTCACAAAATTGACAGCATCTTTCACACCACAACTTTGGTTCCTCTAAACAACTGCTGAAACATACAAAACAAGTGCATCCACAGGACAGCTGTTTAAAACATATTGGCTTTAGAAAATTTAATAACGGCACATTATCTCGTTATTAAACTTCAACTTTAGTCAAACTTTAAGGTTTGACGTCAAAGAGACATTGAATTTTGACGTCAACCTGATTTTCACATACAATGTAAATTCAACGTCAAAGTGACATTTGGCTCTGACTTCAACCCGATTATCATATTTAACCAAAAGTCAATGTCAACCTGACATTGGGTTTTGATGTCAAATTATCAATGGTTTCTGGACTTAACCTCACTCTGACATGGCATTCTGAAGTCAATTAGATGTTGCTTTCTGACATCAACCTGATTTTCATATTCAACAAAACTACTTCAGTCTGTTGTTAGGGTCTGACTTCAAACTGACGTTGGCTTCTGACGTCAACCAGATTTTAATTTGCTCAATCCCATGGCACTTTTATTAATGTTAAAGAGGTTTAATATGTATTAATTAAATTATAAACCTTACCATTTTGTTGGGAGTACAGTGGCTGGTATTTAAATGAATGGCTTGTATTTAAGTGTTGTGTTGCTTTTGGTACAGACAGCTAAATTGCTTATAGCTGGAATGTGTGACATGGTGTGACATCCGATCTGAGTGATCAACCCAATTTTTATTTCTAACCTAAATGCAGCATCATTCCGACATGGGAGACAGACATACAGTATAGTGTGATTTTATTTTCTGATCCAATATTCATTTACTACCAACCCTGTCAACCTGACATTGCATTTGGTTGACAACAATTGACAGAGTTTCGATTGTTTAGAAACCATGTTGATGTCAAAAGTTAACACTGTCTTTTAATCAAGTTCCTATGTACATACATTAAGTTTAACTCTGAATTCAAATCATGATCTGTCAAATCCCAACTTTTCTTACACATTGCAGACATGCAATTGAAAAACCTCTAAACACTCTTGTATTACTAAATTGTTTTATTACATTTTAAATGTAGCAGTAGAAAGTTTTTGAAAGCACATGACACGGTTGAGGGGAGATACAGTTGTTGGAGGTGAGTGTAATACCATTAGAATACCTAGTTCAATTGAAGCCTAAACTAGTGGTAGGACATAACAACAATAATAAGGAATGCAACAAAGAACAAAAGTGGTAAAAATCTCAGTAATATGTCATATTTTTTAAACCTCTTTTGCTATTGTAAGGTCAGGAAAAGGTTATGCTCATGGCACATGGTCTAAAAGAGTCCTTTTTCTCTTAATGTTATCAATGTTTTTTGGGCATAACATGAATGAGGCCACAGTGTCTCATCTACCATTATCATTTTTATTGTTCTATAGCGCTTTTATAATGTAGATTGTGCCAAAGCAGCTCAACATAGAAGTTCTAGTAAATTGAAACTGTGCTAGTCCAGTTTACCAGAGTGAGTTCCAATCACACCATGGTATTTGCTATTTACATGCTGGATTTTGTGACTCGAAACCACAGCCTTCTTGCTGTGAGGCGACAGTGCTAACCACTGAGCCATCGTGCCGCCCCTTTAAGTAACCTTTATTACCAATATTTGTTTGCTGCTGTGCATCCCTGCATTTGTAATAAGCAATGTGTACATGCGTTTTCACTAATAGGGTCTTTTTATGACAAAACTATTAATAAAAATGTGCTGTTGACTTTAGAGCAGCTTTTAGTTGGTCAATGGCATAGTCTATTTCAGTTCACCTCAAAATAGCAATGCAATAACCATTCCCCTTACCTCACTTCCTTTTCAGACTAGCATGCCGTAGGCCACACGCAAATGCATTTGCGATTTAAACAACCTAGTGCAGGACGGGAAAATACATGCATCTGGCTGTAACTGGCTTTGCACCAGGAATTGCATTGTGCTGATTGTGTATGATAGGCCCCAAAGGTGTGCAGTTTGTAGTAGCTAATTTAAACTGGTTGAAGTATATATGTATGGCATTAAAACATTGCTTGCAAAACTAGACAGTCATCCATTCAAAGTCAATCATTTTCCTGATAAGTGTACATTGAAAAATATAATTCATTGGATTTACATTTTTTTTAAAGGTAAGGGGTTGCAAACAATTTATATTGGCTGAATTGAAACAAACAAATTAAGTTACTATTACTAAATTTAATTTGTTTGTTTAAATTCAGGCGGTTCATTCCGCTGTGGCGACCCCAGATTAATAAAGGGACTAAGCTGAAAAGAAAATGAATGAATGAATGAATGAATGAATGAATGAATGAATGAATTGTTTGCAACAATTTTGCCAAAATATTTCTTTCAGTGTACACACTTGCTGGTTCATGTGTCCTCTCTGCCTCGTTAATTTGTCCATTTCCAGACTGATGTTCAAGAAGCACCTTTAAGCAAAAGGGCAGAGAAACTGTTAGTTTCATTGAACAGATGACGTTGTCAGTTCCAAATTACCACCTTCACCGGGTCACTACTGCTGCAGTACAGAGTAAAATTACTGTTAGCTCAGTTTGAACATGGTGACAATACTCTAGCTCAGTTAAACCACAACCATTTAAACAAAAGCAACTGAAGAACATTTTCATCACAAAAATCCCACAATCAAGAACAGTCCAACAACAAATTAGTGGCTTGGATTTACCCAGGCAGAGCATATAAAAACAATTTATATAATATACATCATCTCTTTACAGAGTATAAACTAATGCTTGCTTCCCACTTAATGCAAAGTGAACATGTACATCACATCACTTGCTCTTGATTACTCACAGGAAGTTTCTTGCCTCAAGCAAATGTTCCACTAGAGTTGAATATTTGAAACTTGCCAAAAATGTGATTGAGGCGAATACCACACCGTCACAATTGTGCTTTGAATTTCACTTCATTTGTGATGTTGAATAGATGTTGCAATTTGGTTAGTTAATGACACAACCTGAATTTAACCAACGATCAACCTCAGATAATATTAGATCATGACGTTGTATGGACGTCATGCTATGAGATTAAGATGATGTTGAAATTTGGTCAGTTAATGACCCAACCTAAATTTAACTACACATCATAGTCAAGTTACACTTTGATGTTGTATGGACATCACGTTATGACATTAAGCTGATTTTGGTTAGTTAATGTCAAAACCTAATACTAACCAAATATCAACATCTACTGACATTAGACTTTGACATTGCCAGTATGACATTAATACGTATGACGTTGAATTGTAGTTAATTAACAACACAACATAAAACCAACCAAAGATGAATGTCTACTGATGTTAGACTTTGACATTGTATGAATGTCATATTATGACGTTAAAATGATGTTGGATTATAGTTAATGCCACGGCCTAAACCAACCAAATATCAATGCCAGCTGGGGTCAGTATTAGACATCAAATTGATGTAAAATTTATTTTCTTCGCAACCAAAATAGACATAAAGATCAACGTCATATGACATTGTGTGCCTGTTTGAAAAGGTTACAGCACATTACCTACAATTGAACCATATTTTAGTGCATAATGTTGACCTTTAGATATTAGTGTAAGTGTAAAGTTAGGCTTGTTTTTTGTGGACGTGGACTTGATTTGATCTCAGGTTGATAGCTCAAATAGTTTTGTGATGGGGTGTATTGAAACATTTCTTTGGTCATATATTTGAACTATTGAGAGAAGCATATGATTGATGCAATGATACAATTTATTTATAACTTTTTTCTGTGTATATGTGACATTACAGTAATAACTTCTTTCCTCTCACAAATACAGAGAAGTTGCTGAGAGGTCGGCTCTTTCATGCCAGACAGTACCTCATGAGGCACAAATCGACCATGACAATGGCACCAACTGAAAACTGTGATATCCTTATGACATTCACAGGTGTGGAGGTTATGGCTTTCAGATTTGCTTGTTTGCACTAATATAGTTATCAAATAATGTAAATGTGTTTTCTCAGCTTTTTGTCATAAAGGGTATATATACTACATATTAAGGGCGTATTTGGTGTTTCCCTGTTTTCTATAAAATCAAGAGTGTGTGACATCATCATGGAGATACACGGTCCATATCACTAGTTAAAATGACTTATTTGTCTAAATTTGAACATTCTTCCAAACATTTGGGATTATGTAAATACATAAGGCAGCAAAATATATAACATTGTTCCAGTGTTTTTTTTGGATATTTGAATGAAAATAAATCGTACATAATGTGCCTTTAACAACATGTGCAAATGATAAAAATACACTTTATTATTATTAAAGTTTGCAATGACTCTACAAATTACATATGTTTAGAACTGATGTGCCTGGTCATCTATTAATACTTCACATTTCACATCCAGTGATATTGCTGATATGCACATTGTGATACTGAAACAATACTTTGCACAGCTGTACATTGATGAAGCAAACAATATAACCACCTCCCTAATATGCTGTTGGCCAAAACAGTGCAAAAACCCAGAACTCTACAGGAACCCAGAAGGTGTCCTGTGGTTTCTGGCACTGAGACATTTGCAGTAAATAGTTCCTGTATTCCTGTAGGCCCTGTCCTGTAGGTTTTGTCCTATAATTCCCATAGGTTATAAGTTCACTTGCTAAAAACAAGTTAGCAGTTAAACCTTTATTCCTATTCATTTCCCTTATACCCAACATATTAATCATATTAATTAGATCAATAATCATAACATATTAATTAGATCATCATCATCAAATCTATCCAGACTTACTATATAGGCTTAATTGAAGATGATCAAGAATATTTGCTTCACATGTGTTTTGAATCATCAGTGTACGTATTAACTTACAATATTAATGTAAGTGTACATATATAATAAATTTTGCAATATATTTAAAAGATTAGAAGTGATAATAAAATGTGAATTTAGTAGCATTTTCAATCTGATGAACATATGGTATCATCTTCTCCACAGACACCACAGATGACCATACGCTGTTATGGTTACTTAACCAAATCCGGTTGGGAATACCACAAATCAGAATCCAGATCCGGCAGCATAAATACACACACACCTATGCATTCTTCATTACCTCATCCTTTGAAAAGTAAGGCACAGCATCATGTTTCCATTGTTACAGTTTTTTTCAGATGGAAGTGGACTGGAGTTTGTGAACAGGTTTTTTATTATGAACACCTGATACTCACTGCATTGTTTATATTCCTGAGAAGCAGTGAATCGATACACTGAAGAAAACTGAAAACCAAAACGTCTGCTTTATTGTTTTCTTCCTTGATTAAATCAATACATATTTTTACAGTTTTTTTTAATCTTTTGCCTGTCCACTTTTTCCTTGTGAGTGTTGTCAGAATGATATTTAGCTTCTGGTTGTATGTTATTCTGGTCTCTATAGAAACCCATATTAAAATGCGGTTAAAAAGAGCAAATTATTTATCCAGTAGCCTTTTGAATGAAATAAAAATGAGTTGAAAACTGAAGGAATTCATTAATTTACACTCTCAAAGCACATTATAACTTGATCTCTGCCCTGACAACAGTTGATACTGAAAAATTCAACAAAATTCAAAAAAATTGTCATTTTTAGTTTGAAACTATATTGTTTGGGTTGGTCATGTACATGGTACAACAAAAAAGGTGATGAACTGCCTGTACATTTTCTTATATTTTGCCATTTTATTTCTATAAATATGATTAATTATACAAATATAATGTTTTAATAATAAACAAAAGTCAATAAAAGTCACTTTGGTAATGTGCACAGTTAAATTTTCAACATCCAAAGTTGTTGGAGTAAGAATCAAGGTCCTGTAGTGTAAATAAACAGGAAAAACGTCTCAAGTTACGTATGTAACCATAGTTCCCTAAGAGGGAACGAGACACTGCATCCAAGCAGAACGCTAGGGGAACACCTCTTTTATATGCGTCTTGAAGCACATGTGAAATCAATCTAATGTAATTTAGCGGTGACGTCACCGTGCACGCACACACAGCGACGTGAGCGTCAGACCAGGAAGTATAAAAACCTGCACTGAACATTCAGATGTAACTTCAAATTTGCTTGAAAGAAGTAACAGGCAGAAGAGAGTATGGCGGAAGACGCAGTGTCTTGTTCCCTCTCAGGGAACTATGGTTACATACGTAACCTGAGACGTTCCCTTTCAAGGGAACTTCAACACTGCGTCCAAACAGAATGCTAGGGGAACGCAATACCCACTAGGCCAGACTCACTGCTGACTGCGTATGCACTCTACGCAGTGAGAACAGAGGACCCCGGGGAGGGGTCCAAATCAAGTTGGTAATGACGCACAAATGTATGTGGCGTCAACCATCCTGCCGCCAAATAAATATTAGAGCCCGAAATAGAGGCCTTGGAGGCCGCTACAGCCCTCGTGGAGTGGGCCCTGACAAATTTAGGTGCGGTCCGTCCAACAGCCTGATAAGTGATTGAAATAGTCTCAACTATCCAATTACTTATGGTCTGCTTGTTCGCAGGACTCCCCGTCTTTGAGGGTCCAAAGCAGACCAGTAACTGCTTGTTCTTTCTCCACTGGGCAACTCTGTGGACAAATGTATCCAGCGCCCTAACTGGGCAGAGCAGATTAAATTTCTCCTGGTCCGACGACTGAAAAGGGGGCAAATTAAAGGCTTGTAACACAGCAGGTCTCGCCACATGAGTGGGAACCTTTGGCACATACCCCGGTCTGGGGTAAAGGAAGGCTTTAGCACTGCCTGGAGTAAACTCCAAAAATGAAGGGGCAATCGACAGAGCCCGGAGGTCACCGACCCTTTTTAGGGAAGAAATAGCTAATAAAAAAGCTGTTTTTAGTGTCAGAAACTTATCTGACACCTCCTGCAGTGGCTCAAATGGGGGAACAGAGACGCCCTTGTGCACCAATGTTAAGCCCCATGTCGGTACCCTGCTTGTGCTAACAGCTGACGGTACCCTTATGGCTCCAAGCTGAAAAGAGAGCCCATTTCAGGGCATAAAGCTTCCTCGTGGAGGGAGCCATGGAGCTTAGTATGGTCTGAGCAACCTCGGTTGACAGTCCATACTCTATGAGATGGGCCCCCTCAGAGGCCACACCCATAGTTACCACAGGTCGGGTCGAGGATGAAGTATCATGCCTTCCGACTGGGACAGTCCCTCCTGATTGAGATCTCCCACAGGAGACCCGCCAGCAGGGCTGTGAGATCTGAAAACCAGATCCTCGTAGGCCAAAACGGGGCTACCAGCAGTAGCTGGACTCCGTCTCGACGGACCCTCTCCAGGACTCGTCTGCACCATGGCATCCAGTCCCAGTGGGGCTGGCTGCGAGAGAGAAAACCACAGTATGCAATGCGTGGTCTCTTCCGAAGCAAACAAGTCCACCTGCGCTTGCCCGAATTTCTCCCAAATGGTCTCCACCACCTCTAAGTGAAGTCTCCATTCCCCGGATCTCACCCCCTGCCTCGACAGGAGGTCTGCTCCCATATTCACATGGCCCGGGACATGCATTGCTGTGAAAGACAGCATTCTGTCCTGGGCCCACAGGAGGATCTGATGTGCCAGCCTGCATAGCAGTCGTGACCTCAGACCCCCCTGATGGTTGATGTAAGCGACCACCGATGTGTTGCAGGGGTCTCATGTACAGCAGACCAAACGGAATCATGCTGGCTGCTGGTGCCATGAGGCCTAACAGTCTCTAAAAACTGTTTTACAGTGATGAACTGGCCTAGTTTGACTCTGTGTACGGCTGACTGAATCGAGGCGATTCCTAGCAGGGACAGACATGCTCACATTGTCATGGAGTCCCATAGCACACCTAAAAAAGTGGTCATCCTGGCTGGAACAAGCTCACTTTTTGTGGTGTTCAGCTGAAACGCCAACCTTCTGATATGAGCGAGAACGACATCTCGATGCCGAACTGCCATATCGTAAGACTTACGTAAGATCGTCTATGTAATTTAGGACACGTATCCCTTGCATATGAAGTGGAGCTAGCGCCGCTTCGACTATTTTGGTGAAGGTTCGAGGTGACAGAGCTTGGCCGAACAGAAGAACCCGATACTGGAGCGATTTGCCCCCAAAAGCGAACGTCAGGTCCCTCCTGTGTTGGGGAAGGATGGACACATGGAAGTATGCGTCTTTCAGGTCTATTTTGACAAACCAGTTGTGACAATTTGTGACACCACGTGTTTGATGGGACGCAGTCCCCCATCCTTTTTCGGAACAATGAAATACCGGCTGTAAAACCCTGACTCTCTGTCGAGTGGGGGAACCTGCTCTATCGTGCGTTTTTTTTTTTTTTTTTAAGAGCCAGTACTTCTCGTTCCATAACCAGAGCCTGTTCTGGCTTCACTACGGTGGGTGTAAAACCGTTGACGTGAGGTGGGCATGCACAAAACTGTATTTTGTAGCCGTGTTCCACTGTGAACAGAACCCACTGAGACACTATTGGCAGGCGTTTTCACGCTACCAAAAATGTGCTAGGGGTACCAGCCTCTCGAGACTGGCCTCTGGTTGCTCTTGGACTCTCCAAAGAGGGGGCGAGGCCCCCAATGCCCTCAGACACTGGGGAGCTCCCGCCCTAAAAGGCGCAGAACACCCTACCACTATAAGTAGAGTAGCGGACTGCCCCCTCCTCCACGCACTCTGGGTCAGGGAGGGCACCAAGTGGTGCTCTCGCTGTCCGGGGGGGCCTGGGAAGCCTGACCCCCAACAGGTCAGTACTTCCTTTTATCCTTCACCTTCACTTCGAAATCATTATCGTCCTCGTAGGTAACGTCGAGGAAGGCTCAGGCTGAGAGCGTGCTCTCCAAACCCTCTTTTTTTGAGGGAGAGCTTGAGACGCGACACTCTTTTTGCACCGCCCGGTATGAGGAGCTCGTTGACGGCTGGGGCTGTGCTTTAACAGCTCTATGGTCTTTAGATCGTGGGAGAAGAAATCCTCCAAGGGAGCTAGAGCGTTTTTTTTAATCTGTCAAAAGATATCGCAGTCGATTGCGTCGCTGAAAAGCCCTATATTTTATACGGGCGCATCCAAAAAGATGGCCCTATCAGTTTCGGACACCTCTGCCTGTGTAAGCCAGAGGTGCCGTTCAGTAGCCAAGGTTGCCATGGATCGGCCGATGTTTGAGGACGCCTCCTTGGTGGCTCTTAGGGCTAAATCTGACGCCCGAAGAGCTTCTCAAAGCCCCCACCATCTAAATATTCCTTCAATAAGTCAGCCTGGTATGCCTGCAGCACAGACATTGTGTGCAGTCACCCGACTGACTGACCAGCCGTCATATAGGCTTTGCCCACTAGCCCTGAGGTGAGCCTCAGCGGTCTAGAGGACAAAAGAGGGACCTTAGCCGATTTTATATCTGGCCGTAAATGGCGTGCTAAATCTTCCTCTATAAGAGGCATATTTTTACAAGCCTTTTCCTCTAACCCACAAATTGAAGAATATATATTAGTTCTTGGTGTCACTAAACGACTGCGTGCAGTTCGGGGCAAAAGGGGAGGTCCCTCTGTGGAGGATCAATTCTATTGGGCAGTTCTCTCTCATCTAATATGCCCGATAGACGCAGCTCTTGCTGCTCGCGTGCTGGTTGCCAATCAATGGCTTCAAATCTATCAGATGCACGCGATATCATCTCCACTAGCTCCTCATATTCAACTGATTGGGGTGGCAGATCCCCAGACCCTCTTTATCTGTATCGCGGCACTGTATCCGTTTTCTCAGAAACAGCAGACGCTGCCCTTCCCCGCGAGGCAGAAAAAAATGTAGAGCGGGCTTTCGACACTCCGGAGAGAGGATTAGATCTCGCAGATAGAGGCAGAGAAAGGACGGAGTCCGTCTCCATCTCATCGACGAGATCTAGCTGCGATCCCCATGATTTAAGCCGACGCTCAGCCTCAGCATGAACGGGACCTGAACCACAGGGAGTGCGAGTCGCGGGATCTTTCTCAAAAAATGCCCTACGGCTGCGCAGCACTTTGCGTGAGAGAGCATCACAATGCTGACAGTCAGCATTCTCGAATGCTGACTTGGTATGTCCTGCTCCCAAACATTCCAAGCACATTTCGTGCTTTAAAGCTTTTTGGTTCTGCCATAGTGACTTTCGTCAGTTTTTTTGTTATGTGTGTCTGTGTGTGTGTGTGTGTGTGTGTGTGTGTGTGTGTGTGTGTGTGTGTGTGTGTGTATGTGTGTGTGTGTGTGTATGTATGTGTGTGTGTGTGTGTGTGTGTGTGTGTGTGTGTGTGTGTGTGTGTGTGCTTTATCAGTTTTGAGTGGCCAGAGAGAGGGTGCATCCACGTGCGTGCTTCTTGCAAGCAAAAAAGTTACATCTGAATGTTCAGTGCAGGCTTTTATACTTCTTGGTCTGACGTTCACGTCGCCGCGTGTGCACGCACGGTGACGTCACCGCTAAATTACATTAGATTGATTTTACATATGCTTCAAGAGGGCAGCACGGTGGCGCAGTGGATAGCACAATTGCCTCACAGCAAGTAGGTCGCTGGTTCGAGCCTCGGCTGGGTCAGTTGGCGTTTCTGTGTGGAGTTTGCATTTTCTCCCCGTGTTTGCGTGGGTTTCCTCCGGGTGCTCCGGTTTCCCCCACAGTCCAAAGACATGCAGTATAGGTGAATTGGTTAAGCTAAATTGTCCGTAGTGTATGAGTGTGAATTGGTGTGTATGGATGTTTCCCAGTGATGGGTTTCAGCTGGAAAGGCATCCGCTGCATAAAACATATGCTGGATAAGTTGGCTGTTCATTCCGTTGTGGCGACCCCAGATTAATAAAGGGACTAAGCCGAAAAGAAAATGAATGAATGAATGTGCTTCAAGACGCACGCGATATCACCTCCACTAGCTCCTCACATTCAACTGATTGGGGTGGCAGATCCCCAGACACCTTTGTCTGTATCGCGACGCTGTATTCGTTTTCTCGGAAACAGCAGACGCCGCCCTCCCCCACGAGGCAGAAGAAACCGCAGAGCTGGCTTCCGACACTCCGGAGAGAGGATTAGATCTCGCGGATAGAGGCAGAGAAAGGACGGAGTCCGTCCCCATCTTATTGGCGAGATCTAGCTGCGATCCCCTTGATTTAAGCCTCGGCATGAGTGGGACCTGAACCACGGGGAGCGCGAGCCGCGGGATCTTTCTCAAAAAATGCCCTGTGGCTGCGCAGCACTTTGCGTGAGAGAGCATCACAATCCTGACAGTCAGCATTCTTGAATGCTGCTGACTTGGTATTTCCTGCTCCCAAACATTTCAAGCACATTTCGTGCTTTAAAGCTCTTTGGTTCTGCCATAGTGACTTTCGTCAGTTTTTTTGTTATGTGTGTGTGTGTGTGTGTGTGCTTTATCAGTTTTGAGTGGCCAGAGAGAGGGTGCATTCATGTGCGTGCTTCTTGCAAGCAAAGAAGTTACATCTGAATGTTCAGTGCAGGCTTTTATACTTCCTGGTCTGACGTTCACATTGCCGCGTGTGCACGCACGGTGACGTCACCGCTAAATTACATTAGATTGATTTCAAGACGCACATGATATCACCTCCACTAGCTCCTCACATTCAACTGATTGGGGTGGCAGATCCCCAGACCCTCTTTGTCTGTATCGCGGCGCCGTATCCGTTTTCTCGGAAACAGCAGACACCACCCTCCCCGCGAGGCAGAAGAAACCGCAGAGCGGGCTTCCGACACTCCAGAGAGAGGATTAGATCTCGTGGATAGAGGCAGAGAAAGGACGGAGTCCATCTCCATCTCATCAGCGAGATCTAGCTGCGATCCCCATGATTTAAGCCGACGCTCAGCCTCAGCATGCGCGGGACCTGAACCATGGAGAGTGCGAGCCGTGGGATCTTTCTCAAAAAATGCCTTACTGCTTCGTAGCACTTTGCGTGAGAGAGCATCACAATGTTGACAGTCAGCATTCTCTGCTCCCAAACATTCCAAGCACATTTCGTTGTGCTTTAAAGCTCTTTGGTTCTGCCATAATGACTTTCGTCAGTTATTTTGTTATGTGTGTGTGTGCTTTATCAGTTTTGAGTGGCCAAGTGGTTCCCCTAGCGTTCTGTTTGGACGCAGTGTTGAAGTTCCCTTGAAAGGGAACACCAGTTACTCACAAAATACAGAACTCTATTAGAAACTTTGGATACAGTGTATCTGCCCACTCAGTAAACGTGTGAGGCACTGACAAAATTATAATTGCGATAAACTACACTGTAAAAATATTTGGTTGTTAAAAGTTGCATGCGGCTTGTGATTTTCATTATGGGACCTTGATCTCTGCTCGAAATTTTTTTTGATGTTTTGATGAAATCAAACTAAAATCAAAAAGTGCAGCTAAAAACGTTTTTTTTTTTTTACTTTTATTTACATTTTTCGTAGTTTCGTTGTTACTTGATCTTTTCACTATTATTTATTTTTCCATGTTATTTAAAAATTTTATGTGCATTTTATTTTGTGAGTGATAAAGAATATGCAGTTCTCACTGAGCTCAATTTGCTATATATAATATTTGTTTATAATATATACTTTGGTTGCATTTATTAGTTATAAAAATGTAACTGGTTCTGTAAATTATATAATATCAGATAATAGCTTTGCATCAATAAATTTATTAATATTACACAGAATCAAATTGAATTTAAATCACATTGAAGAAATTTTCACTGGAGTTTTGATATTATATTGTATTGTGACGAAACATCTGGTTTACACCCTTAATAAGACATAACATATATAGAATATAGACAATGCAGTTTCTAATGTCAATAAATGTCACTTTGTTAAACTTTTCTACATCAACAAATGTTGAAGAAAGAGCTCAAGAACTCATAATGCAAAATAAAAGTAAATGAATTTTAAAAAACCCATGAGTCACAAACTACGAGAAACTTCTCAAATCTTTTTCTCAAATAATATAAAATAAAATAACTTTTCTCAAATACTTTGCTCTTTTATCCTTTTTCAGAAACTGGAAATGAAAAGCTTAAAATAACTATAAGTCATACAAAAATTGTACAGTGCATCTGGAAAGTATTCATAGCGCTTCACTTTTTCCACATTTTCTTATGTTACAGCCTTATTCCAAAATGGATTAAATTAATTTATTTCCTCAAAATTCTACACACAATACCCCATATTGACAATGTGAAAAATGTCTTTGTTGATGCACCTTTGGCAGCAATTACAGCCTCAAGTCTTTTTGAATATGATGCCACAAGCTTGGCACACCTGTCTTTGGGAATTTTTGCCCATTCCTGGTGGTTCCCAACATCTTCCAATTACGGATGATGGAGGCTACTGTGCTAATTGGAACTTTCAGAGCAGCAGAAATATTTCTGTAACCTTCCCCAGCCTTGTGTCTCGAGACAATCCTCTCTCAAAGGTCTACAGACAATTCCTTTGTCTTCATCCTTGGTTTGTGCTTTGACAGGCACTGTCAACCCTGGGACCTTATATAGACAGGTGCCTTTTCAAAACATGTCCAAAAAAAATGTGGAAAAAGTAAAGCGCTATGAATACTTTCCAGATGCACTGTATATATTTATGAGTCCCTTCAACTAATTAGCTGGCATAGCATTGTGACTAAAGTGTCGTATTGTGTTTTTTCATATAAAATGTCTGAAAGGCTTGACAGATGGTCACTAGGTTCTAAATAAATATTGCAGCCAAATGATGGTTGTTTTTTGTCTTAAGCTTGCTGCATGGAGCTGAACAGATGGGGATGCAAAAGTCGGTGAAGCAGCGCTTTGGAGGCGGCACTCGCAGGTTTTCGTGTGAGGAGGATGACATCTATGAAAACATCGAGAGCGAGCTGTGTTTCTTCACATCACAGGTCTGCCTTTAATCTCTCTCCTTTCCAGTCTCACACAATCTTCTCATGTGAAATCTGCTATTTCACATTGTGGTGAATGGGTTGCTAATTCTTAGAAATTCATTCAAACTCATATGTACAGTCTTCTGCAATCTGTTTACACCATAGGTTTATGTGTAGACCCTCGATACTTTTTTTTTTTTTTTTTTTCGCATAGTACTTAACTTCAAAGGGCAACCTGTCTTGGCCTGTAGGGTAAAATGGTTGTGGCCATACGAAATGACATTTTCTCATGTGGTGATGGGTTGTTTTTATCTGTTATTTTTTAGGAGCGTCAGAGTATTATCAAATACTGGTTGGATAATCTGCGAGCCAAACAGGGCGAGGCACTACATAATATCCACTTTCTGGAGGGTCAACCAATCAGTTGATAACATTTTCTTTTGCTTCTAATGTATGGTTTGGTTTTAGTTTAAGAATACATTATTTTTGCCCAAAATCAGATCAAAGTTTTGTCTTTCTTTTAGTACCAGAGCTTATTGCCAGGGGTGTGATTCTTCAAACGTTCCCCCTTCACGAGCAGAGAATCTTAAACCAGTTGATGACGTCCTGGGTGCAGGCCGTCTGCGAGCGGCAACCTCTAGGTGAGCACGACTATGCATTTTCCAATATGCACAAGACTCAACCAACTTTTAGTTATTCTAAGTGGTTGTGTAATGAGAGGCTCTTCCTTTAGCAAACAGATTCATGTGTATCTACCTTCTTTCTACAGTGCCGACTGCTTAGCTGTAAGCAAATATGAGGCGCTAGAGTGTGAATTCTGAATAAGAAACTACCAGTTGATACATGTCTTGTTATGTGTGATTAGATTTCCTAAGGGCCTCCCTTATAAGGAAAATATTCTTCATGTTTAAGCTATGAAGTTTGCTGTATTGCTGCTGTACAATGTAGACGTTGTGTATTTTACATCAGTGCCAATGTCACAACAGGCCTTGAACATGTTTTGGGAGAAAATAAAATCAACATATTCTTCTACCTGTAAAATTGTGCAAATGTGCCCAAATTAATTGTTTCCTAGTAAATATAATGCTGAACATTATGTTGCCTTTTTTTCTGACAGATGATGTATGTGATTATTTTGGAGTGAAGATCGCCATGTACTTTGCATGGTTGGGTTTTTACACCAACTCTATGCTGTATCCAGCAGTGATTGGCTTTCTGCTCTGGATGTTTGCAGAGTCTGATCAGGCAGGTTGTTTTTTATCTTGATATCACAATTCTACACTTCAAGAATGGAAGTATACAAGAGTTATTTTTAGGCATGGTTTTTTTTTTATCACCAACCCTTATTTCTTTTAATATGCAGACAAGTCAGGATATCTGCTGTGTGGTATTTGCCATTTTCAATGTGGTCTGGGCAACACTGTTCCTGGAAAGGTGGAAGCGGCGGGAAGCAGAACTGGCATATAAGTGGGGAACGCTGGACACACCAGCAGAGTCTCTAGAGGAACCCCGGCCACAGTTTTGGGTATGCCAATATCATTTGTATATAACCTTGTTGTCTTAGACACAAAGGGTCAGATATACAAAACAGGGCAATTAGTGTTGGAGCGCAACCCTATTAAAGCGCCAGTGGGAGTATGAAGATCTCTGGATGATCTAATGATAACGCACAAATTAAAGCACTCAGACACAGAACTTAATTTCCATAATTACCAACAATTCTACCAAGAGCGGCACAAATTAAGTCACAAACAAGCAGAGATATGTATGATAACAAGATACGGGTAATCTACTAACAACACAGATGCTAAATTTTAAGAAAATAGCGTAAGTGACTGCCGCTATCCTTATGTTAGGACACTGCACTATTTTTCAAAGTTGTTGAATCCTTGTTAATCTCAGACTACTCAACAAATATACTATACTACATGACAAATTGCTGATTAGGGGTTGTATGGAGTAGGAAGTAGGAAGAATGACCAACATCTCACAACTGTGTTTCACAAACAAACATGTTGGAAAGATTATGTAGTAAATAGTGTAAAATAATGTGTTTAAAAGGAGATCTCTCACAAAAATGTATTTATTCCTGTCAAAACTCACCTGTGTGTTTATTTGTAGTGTAAAATAAAAAAAAAGACTTAATAAACAAAGAATAGGAGGGAGATAATGGTTGCTTGCTGAAGCCATGCTTGTGTATGTTCTGCTGCAGGTCTGTTAGTACATCGAGTCACATACTATCTGTCCTAAATAGTAAACAAAAAAGAAAAAAAGGAATTAGTTTGTGCCAAATCATAGTATGTCTAAATGAGTATTGCAAAGTTGCAATAGGAATCTTGAGCTGAAATTTGAAGTGCAGTGTTTATGTCCCAACGTTTGCCTGCTCTTCTGCTACACAGTCAAATGTATGAACTTTCTCTTCACAAAAAGAGCAAACCATAGCTCTTTTTAGCTCATCACTCACGTGAACAGGCATCAGTTTGCATCAGATTTCTGGCATGTCTATGACTTCCACCCATATTTGAAGATTGGAGTTAAAATCATGTAGCTGGCATAAGTAAATCACATTGCATGATCCATTTACATACTTTCCTTCTATCATTTTTCAGTAGACACTGATTTAAAGGCATATTTAATTAGCTCATTTGCAAAAATAACTAAATAAATAGCACACATTTTCATTGCTAATTTTTCACAGCATGTCTTTTGATATTCCTGACTAGTTTTTAATGCCAAAAGAATGTAAATCTTGGTAAATCTGTCTCTAAATTAATACTTAGATATAACTATAGATTAAATACTAGCCTTTCACTATTTATATAAACCTCTGAACTAAACTGTAATTTCTGCCTGCCCTTTCAACATGTGCATCAGGGAATTAAACGTCACAGTCCAGTTACAGGCTATGAGGAGTTTTACTATCCGCCCTGGAAGAGGAGAATGTTCCGCTGGTTGATCAGTTTTCCCATCTGCATACTCTGTCTCTGCTTTGTCTGCTTGGCCATGTTTATCTGCCTGGAACTACAGGTAGGAGCGCTCACATTTCAGAACTTGCAGCTACAGCTACTTTGACATAACTTCAATATAAACATTGCCCCTTAAATACTCATGATTTCACATCTCTTACAGGAATTTGTGATGGAAACAAAAGAGTTTTCAAGCATATTTAGATTTATTCCAAAAATCCTTCTGGCTGTAACTGTTACTGTATGTGATGAAGTGTACAAGAAGATAGCTCTCTGGCTCAATGACATGGGTAAGGCCTAAATCAGTTTATTATGAAAAGAAGCACATATTTGTATATTCTTCATCATTTGTGTGTGCCGCTGTATTTAGCATGAAATATAAATTGGGTCATTAAATTTTCTGTCCTGTTTTGAACCCCCTCATTGGAACACATTATTTGAGTTAGGTGTGTTATTAGTTGTTAGGTGTGGCTATCTGTAGGTGTTGAATGGGGTGTCAGTAAACACCCACTGGTAAAACTGGCTAACAGTTTTGCATATTTTGTAAGGTCAACTTTGTGCCCACCGGATTAAACGTCTGCATGTGTGCTTGACAGCTTACATCCTTCATAGAATGTTGCTGTTGCGATCAAGGTCAAAAATGCATACTTAGTACATATCAAATGATCTGTAATGACACACAAAGCATGTAGTAAACCTGTAATGAAACAGTTACTAACACATGTGGTGTGATATTACAGTTGTATTCAGTATAATCAGCACAGCATCATCTTAGTTTCACACCATCTAAAAATATAATCTATTTTTTCCTACGCTATTACATAAAAAAGTGCCACAATATTGGCAGACCAGCTTCTAAATTAGCTTTACTTTTAAATTTAGACTAATGAGAATGTCTTGAGTTCTGAAACATAAAGGATGTTTTTTATGTAGTACAATGACTTTTAAAAGTTCAATGAAATGTTAATTTCTCAGTTTGACCCTTCTAATAGCAAACTGGCATTCTTGGTTATTTCAGTGCTTGTCTGTTCCTCGGTGACATCTGTTTGTTCATTTTTAATAGAAAACTACAGACTTCAAAGCACGTATGACAACAATCTCATCCTCAAGACTGTTTTTGTAAGTTAAATAAACTGACAGATATTTAAACAATGCATTAGTGTTAAAACCTTTCATTTAATGTATAATGTGCTGTGTGTGTCTAAAATGTTTAAATATTGTGTTGTGCATTTTAAAGTTTCAGTTCATAAATTCTTACCTCAGCCTTTTCTACATTGGATTTTATCTCAAAGACATGGAACGGTTAAAAGAGGTAATGCACAGAAGACTAAGTAATATTAAAGCACCAAAGTGTCAAGCATAAATCATTCTGCGCCCAGAAAAACCCCCCACTCTCTTTAATTCACAGACGCTGGCAACGTTATTGATCTTCCGCCAATTTCTACAAAATATCAAAGAAGTGTTACAGCCGTATCTCTACGAGCACCATAAATTAGGTGCTTTGAGGACGTTACGAGACTTGATTCAAACCATGCTCCTGAACTATAGTCATTTGATAGTGCAAAGGATACGCCTGACTTGCCAAGCCAGTCTGGACATGAATAAAAATGGCACACCTCCAGAGCAATCAGAGAAGAGAGAGAGGAGGAGTTTAATCGCCAGCTACAGAGTCCCCAAAACAGAGGAAGCAGATGATGATGCTGGACTGAAGCACAGAAAGGTCAGCTTCACAGAGAAGGTGGAATACAAAGACAAGGCTGTGGAAGAGCCAACACAAGGCAGCCCCCAGGATAATGACAGTCCTACCCTTGTGGAAGAAGGAATGGATCCATCCTTGATATTTGATATACGTGATGATGAAGATGATTATGATGATGACAGAGAAATAGATGATTCTGCTAGTAAATCCCAAAGAAGAAAGGGTAAGGCTGCTGCCGGGGAGAACAGCAGTATGGAGAAGAAAATGTCCTGGATGGATCCTCCAGAGGAGGCCGGATCTACTGTTTTGACTCAACCAGAGATTGAAAGCTGCATGCTAACTTATGAGGTATATATATATATATATATATATATATAACGGGTATATAACACTGAAGGCCAGATTTACTAACAGCATCGTTCCATAAGCCAAACCCGTTTTGTGCAAAAAGACAAAATACAATCAGAGTATTTACCAAAGAGTAGCTGTAAAGAATTAGCATTAAAAGTCATGTATAGATGTAGTGCAATTAAAATAAGAAGAACAACAACAACAACAACTACAATAGTTGTTACTGCCTTTATTACTTAATTGTTAACACTTAATTATTACTGCCATTTAATTATAATTTAGTAGCTAGTTTCGCATTTTTTAATAATGTTAACTAAACTTCTCTCCTTAAAATATTCATTGAATTATTATTTGTTTATTTGGCTTAAAATGGGGTCATAGTATTCAGCATTTTTAAGTTAATCCAGTTTTTGCAGATTTATTTTGACAGATGATACAGCCTGTAATTTGACAGATGATACAGCCATGGATTATCATTGCTTAGTTAATAATGGAATGTTCAAATTGAATCATTTAATACTTTACCACTCATAAGTGAATTTGAGTTTAATGTGTGTGATAAACAATGGAATAATAAACGGGATACAACCTGATAGAGCTTGAGAGGTACTGCAAAAAGGAATGGGCAAAAATTCCCAAAGACAGGTGTGCCAAGCTTGTGGCATCATATTCAAAAAGACTTGACGCTGTAATTGCTGCCAAAGGTGCATCAACAAAGTATTGAGCAAAGGCTGTGAATACTTCTGTACATGTGATTTTGAGGAAATAAATGAATTTAACCCATTTTGGAATAAGGCTGTAACATAAAAAATGTGGAAAAAGTGAAGCACTATGAATAATTTCCAGATGCACTGTACATTTGTGGACATTTTTTTTTCTAAAGCGAAGGGGGGGGGGTGTATTCAATTAATCATGTTGTGAACTTAATACTGCCATCTGTGGTTTCATGGGATTGCAAATATATGGATATACACTTTAGTAAATCTGACATTCTGAACCCTAATAATGGCAAATTTATAAATTAATATCAAAAACCCAATTTTCTGTTGCTCTGACAGGATACTCTTCAAGATTACCAGGAGATGTTCATACAGTTTGGCTACGTTGTGCTCTTCTCCTCTGCATTTCCGCTGGCAGCCATGTGTGCCCTTATTAACAACATTGTAGAGATCCGAAGTGATGCCTTAAAACTGTGCTCAGGCCTCCAGAGACCCTTTGGGCAAAGGGTTGAAAACATTGGACAGTGGCAGGTGAGGAGATCTATTCAGATGAACTGCTTAGCAAATTATTCATAACATTTTTTTTTTCATTCTTCAACCATTGTTTGTTCTTAAAATTTCAACAGACTGCAATGGAGGCGATGGGTCTGATTGCAATAATTGTGAACTGTTACCTTATTGGTCAGTGCGGTCAGCTGCAGCGACTCTTTCCCTGGTTAAGCCCTGAAATGGCCATTGTCTCTGTTGTAGTACTGGAGGTAATGAACAGAAATGAGCAGACTTTCTCATATATGTGAGTGTTTGTGGGGTGGGGGGGGGGGGGGGGGGGGGGGGGTGAGATGACCTGGAGCACAGGACATTCAGTCACCATACAATACAACAAAAAAAAAACATGATGCCTGACGCATAGTATGACTAAATTTATTTATCTGTTTGCTAACCAAAGCTGCATTACTTTTATTACAAATACAGTAAAAACATTAAGATTCTGTACATTATTAAAAGAAGCATGTTTATGTATTTTAATATTTCTGTGATGGCAAAATGAATTTTTAGCATACTCCAGTCTTTAGTGTCACATGATACTTTCTTATTTACCGATTTGCCTCTTACACAATAGTTCTTATTATCAATGTTGCAAACAGTTGTGCTACTTTATATTTTGTAGAAACTGGAAAAACATTCAGAGTTCATTAATGAAAACACTCAAATTAATCTTTTGTAACATATTTTAATTTAATGTGTTCTTGCAGAAAAAAGTATTATTTAAAAAAAGAAAAGCTAGAGCATATAAGCTGCAAAAAACCCAGAAAAAACTAAAGAATGACTAAATTGTGTATCAAAAATATCTAATCTAACTCTTTTTTTATATATATATGGTTTTCAGCACTTTGCAATTCTGCTCAAATATGTAATTCATGTTGCAATTCCTGATGTTCCAAACTGGGTGGCAGATGAAATGGCCAAACTCGAATACCAACGGAGAGAAGCTCTTAAGGTATCCCAGCACACAGTTCATAAACTAACCTTATTCAAATGATTATTGAATAGATTCACAATATTATCTGATACCAACCAATTTTCAATTACTTTTTCCAATTATGACTTCCAACCTGTAAATAACTGATATAAAATACAATGTGATTTAACATACATTTTAAATAAATACTAAATGTATTTTAAATGTAAACATATATATATATATAGTAATAATGTGTACAATAAAGACTTGTTTTGCTGAGGAATAGTTCACCCAAAAATAAAACAATTTGCTGTTAAAGGGAGTTTAATTTTAATTCTGTCATCATTCCCTCACCCTCCACAAACTTGTTTGAGTTTCTTTCTTCTGATGAATATAAAACATTATATTTGTAAGAATTTTTAAAACCAGTAACCATAGTAACCCTAGTATTTGTTTTTTCTAATATGGATGTCAATGGTTACAGGTTTTCAACAACATTTTCAAAATATTGGCATTTGTGTCCAAAGAAATTAGAAAGAAAAGAAACTCTTAATGGTTTAGAACCACTTGACATTGAGTAAAATTTATTTTTGGGTGAACTATCCTCATCTTTAGGCCGATTTATTATTATTCATTTATTTATGTAAGCAAAGCATTAAATAATTTTTTAACTGAAACAGAGGACCTTTGTGATTTGTGATTTATAAAATACAAGACAATGGCTAACTGAAAAAAAAAAGATGCAGGAAAAACAAAATCAATACCCATGACTGACAATACACTGAGGTCTCATGAAGCAAAACAGTCTGTACAAAAAACTGGACGTTGCTTACAGCATTATTACTCTTAATAAGATGGCAAATGGTCATGACTGAGTCTATTTATGATAAGCGCAGGTGCAAACAAAATCTGATGCCATTTCTTTACTCCAGAAGAGGATAATTCATTATTTTATGCATACTGGATGGAGCAAAACAATTTAAAAGAGCTTCTGTGCAAACAGTATTCGTTTATGTTAATCATTTATTATATGATGGTTTTTATTTAATTTATTTCCACATTTTCAGCAACTTATGGCTATTTCATGGCAAGATTAATATAGATAAAAGCATATAACATAATAATAACAATTAACAACATAATTCAATATGTGATGATGCATTACCTAAATACAAATAAAGAATTTTACATAAAAAAATGAGATATAACTTTTAAATCCGACATATGAAAAGAATTTAAAATTCTTTCTGGGAACACATTTTTATAAACATCAAACATCAAAGTGCTCTCACTTTAAAAATCATTGTTATATGAGGTAAGATGAGCCACATCTTACATTTCTGATCTTTTCCTTTTGAATTCTGATCCCGAGTCCCCCAGA
Source organism: Danio choprae (assembly GCA_903798125.1). NCBI lineage: Eukaryota > Metazoa > Chordata > Actinopteri > Cypriniformes > Danionidae > Danio > Danio choprae. The sequence continues at coordinate 3,826,895 of CAIGQW010000532.1, forward strand.
TCTTCTAATAAAGCTTTTATATACCAATGTCACAGGTGAAGTTTAAAGGTGACAGAGATTTTCCAGTTGCTACTCCCCGCTTATGGAATCAGTTTCCACCTGAAAATGAAGATTTAAGACACATCTTTGTAGCCTTTCTTAATCGCTAACTTCTTTATGAATAATTGCTATCTTTTTTTAAAATATTTTATTCAAATTGTTTTATTTTCTATTTTATGCTTGTTTTGTACAGCAGTTTGGTCAGTATAAGCTGAATTTATGTGCTCCGTAAATGTAAAAATTACCTAATGTAGTTGGCATTTTCTCATTTAGAACAATCTGCCAATGCTGTGGGTTAAAGGTAATAATATTGTAAATAATATTAACATTTTTGCAGTTTTGCTTCATATGACCACAATGTATCGTCAGGAGTCATTGGTACTAACTTTGTTTTGCCTGCCTGTTTTTTTAACCCTCCTTGCTTTTCCTTTTTGACCTGCATTCTATAACTCACCAAACTCTATAACTTTTGGTTAATTGTCTTTTATTATGTTGTTTGTGTGTCAGAAACATGAACGTCTCGCTCAGCACCACCAGCAGCAGAAACGGCGGAAAACCGAACAAGATGAGGAACATCAAAAATTGGCAGAGGAATTGGCCCGACAACAAAGTGACCAAGACAAGCCTGATCTCGGTGGCGGTGAAGAGCAACATCACGAAAAAAGCCCAGGTGCCAAGTTAGATAAACTCAAAAGACCCAGCTCCCTTTTAGGCAACAATAACGTAATGAAACTCAAGCAGATAATCCCACTTCAAGGCAAATTCACTTCCACCACTTCCCCTACAAGTGGTGAGGCCAAACTTCCAGGCTTCCTCAAGTTCCTCAAATCACAAGAGTTGAAAAAGGAAGCCACTGCAGCAGTTGCGTCAACAGCAACGCACGGGAGCCATGAGAAGGCACAGTCTCCCAGCAAGTCCTTTAATCCAGGCAAACTCTTCAACTTTGGAAAAGAAAATCAATGCACGGGTGCTGCTTCTGAACAGCAAACCAAATCAGAAGATGCCGCAAAAGCCACTAATGCACAGCACACCAACAATGACCACAATACTTCATCAGAAGATCTTCCATGTGAGCCTGACAAGGGCGAGAGAACAGACTTTGGTAATAATCCTTCAAAAAAACAGTGAATGACTTGGTGATGCAACTCAGTTAATATATAGCACTGATTGTGATGCTTAACATTTGCTTATAATGTGATAAAGCAACCATGTAGTGAGCTGAACCGCACGTCAAAGATAATTTTTGATACAATATATTAATCTGAGATCTCCATATAGTTTACTCACTGAAGGCGGCATGATAAATCACCTGCATGATAAAACCAGTGTAGGCATGAGAAAGCAAGCAGGGACGTTTGAATGAGCACTGTATAATCAGAGAAAAAAATATGTATAGATTTTCTATTTTTCTACGCATTATTATTTTTCTTATATGAATTAGTACATTTGACAATCTAAAAACACTGAATTGTCCTTGCTGGTTTTGATCTTATAAAGAGTGTAAACACAATGCAATAAAATGGAATTACTGTGAAAATAAATTTGAAATGTGTCAGACACCACATATATAATGCAAGCTAATTTTTAGCAGAGGATAAAAAAAAGAAATGATAAATTAATATAAAGGTAATTGGACTCTCGTTCTCAAGTTTTAATCAGAATTGCCAAAAGATAATTTTCTTGAAGTTAGAAAGTAGTTTTTCCCCTCACAATTGCAAGATGTAAACTCAACACTCTGAGGAAAAGCTGAACTGTGGAATAAAATTCCACAAAACATAAAGGTCTGAGAAAACTTTACATCTCTTTTGAGTTTATATCTCTCATGAGTTCACAGAATCAAGGTCTGACTTTTTTCTTCAAGAAAATGATTAAGATATAAACTGAATTTTGTTATGTGTAATAACAATGAAATGACACAAAGAGAAAGTACTGAACTACTGAAATGTATTTAATACTTTATATAAAAGGCTTTTTTGGTGATGGCAGCTTAAAGACGCTTCTCATATGGAAAATGAAGTCACATGAATTGCTCAGGTGTGAGTTTTTTAGACTTCAAAAGAATGTAAAAATCTTGCTGGTTCTGTGGGTCTCGTCTATCAAATCTGATCTTTAATTTTTTTCTATTGGATTCAAGTCAGGTGATTGGCTGGGCCATTCTACAGCTTGATTTTCTTTCTCTGAAAGCATTTGAGAGTTTCCTTGGCTGTGTTTTGGATCATTGTCTTACTGAAATGTCCACCCTGGTTTCATCTTCATCATCCTGCTAAAATAGATGTTGGACTGAAGCAGCTAACATTCATTTACACTGAGGAAGGGCAGAGGGCTGCTGAAGAACTACTGAGAGATTTCAGCTGCTGTCTGGGCTTTCACTGCCTTTCTACACCTCCTTTCTTCATGTGGTCAATATGTTTTCCCTGCATCATTTAATTTTATTACGCATAACTTAATTTGTAAACTTAGATTTGTTTTCTTTGCATATATGAATTTCTTTGGTTGTTACCAACATCTGGGGAAATTTCAAGTCAACAGCAACTTTAGAAAATATGTTTTCTGAGAAAAATGGTGACGTGTTGAATACTTATTTTCCCCACTGTATATGGATTTTTTTTTCTTTTTTTAGTTCTGTGATGGAAACAAGCTTCCATAATGTACACAATGTTACGTCACGGCCCTGTTTTTTTTAGTTTTTTATTACTTTTGTACTGTTATCATAATACCAAGTAAATGCACATTCATTTGCTTTTAAAAAAACTACATTGCTAAAATAAAATGATACCATACTTTACGGCAAATATTTTTTTTTAATTTATTTTATTTTTGACTGTGTGCTGACATTATTTGAGAAACAAACAGTAACTGCTCTGATCTGGCATCAAACCCTTTGACATGAATATACTTAACTGGGATCTAATACTTAGATCCACTAAACTGAACTTTGAAAAAAAAAAA
>CAIGQW010000532.1:3829982-3845860 GCA_903798125.1 Danio choprae
ATATATTGGTCACATTAATTTCTTAGATCGATGACCCAAATCCAAAAGCTTTACTGCACAGCTGACATTCAACTGACTTCAAAGCATCTGTCCAGTCAGAGTCTCAATGAGTGAGAGATTTTCGTCCTTTGAGCATTCGCCGCAGGATTACTTCGATCCCACCTGGAGTGCTAATTCTTTTGATCCAGCCGTGGGTCCTCTTTCGTTTGATGTTGCTTGGCTGATATTCTGTCCCGCGTTTGACTGTGCGGACCTGCTGATGGTTCCAGAGCGGCTGCTGAAAGGCTCCCTCAGCTTTGGGGTTCAGGGTCCCTTGCAGGACGGTTTTCTGCTCAGGTCTTGACCTCAACAGGACAGAACTGAGAGAGCGTAGCTGACTGCAGCTGAATATCGAAGAAGGAGGGCCATTGCTCCTGAAAGTGAATGAGAATTTAATGTCAAATATATTACACTTAACAAAAACCATAAAACATTTTTTTTTACTCGAAATAAATTACTAAAATAAAAAAGTTTTAAAATGGCAAGGTAAAAAGTCCTCTCTAAAAAAAAATTTGAAGGGCACACAATACATCAAGAAGCTGATAATGAAGCACATCAATTACAGTAGTAATACAACTGCAAAGTTCGAAGAATTTAACTTCAGAACTTTGTCATTTATTTTGGCAAAAAAAAAAAAAATAATCAAGTGACTTATAACGTTCGCATTTTACAGAATATCGATTTTGCCAAAGCAGCTTAATATCTTTTAATATGGCTTCCTTTTTTGCTTTAGCTTTAAATGATTAAGATAAAATTAATCAGACAACACGATTAATTCATTTTTTCCATCTCAAATAAACGTGACTTGAATTAAGAATGTTGGGAATTTTTAAAAAACAGGAAGTGCATGCAACATTTAACGCCATGTAAATATGCAATAAGAAGTATATTTAATAAATATTATTTTTACGTATTTCTACTGGAAAACAAGACAAATGCTAGGAAAATATATATATTTTGCAACGTGATGAGAGGTGGTCTCTAGCGCTTGTGGTTACATGTGCCATCAACGAAACGTTCAGCAAACTAATTTACCAAAACATGTTTTCTTGTAAACAAAAGAATGTTGTCACATACCAATACAAACTCTGTGCCCCATTAAACCGCAAAAATGCTGTTCGTAACGTGTTCATCTCGGCTCCTGCTTCAGTCCATCAATATCACTCCAAAGTCATCACGTGTCTCCCGTCTCTTCCTCTGTTGGACGAATGGCGGTTTTTAAAACTCAACACTGCTCCCTTTTAGTCAAATCCAGAATTACACATACGCAGCACACCGTTTTATTTAATTACGAACGTACTAGTTTTATTATAGAAATGAAAACTGTTGTATCCATGAATTATTATTATTATTATTATTTAAAAAAATATATATTTTTTACAGATGAACTATAGTTTGATATACTGAATATTGAGTGAGGCTGGCAATCCGAAAACTTCGTGGCCGGAAGCGGAAGCCTGTGTGTCTGATGTAAACGTTTTGCTTAGCTTCACGAACCAACCACCACGCTAACTTTGCAGATATCTGTCGATAAATTTCACGAAACACTGTGGTGCAGCATTTTCAGCCGCTAAGATGTTTAACAGAATGACAAGTTTGTGGATGGGCGATGTAAGTAGTGTGTTTTGTTGACTTTTTAATCGATAACGCGAGTGTGTAGAGCAGAAAATAGCAGCATGTGGTTTTAGCTCGATGTTACGCAAGCAGGACAAAGTGGACGTTTAAATACTAAACAAGCGAAAAAAGCTATTGCATGCCGATTTAAATTATATTTAAACATGTTTGAAAATAAAGCGTAATTTAGTCTGTGAGTTAGTTTTCTGTTCCTAATGTTTGTTCTCGACAGGCCTCTTGTATTTGCATAAGTACTTTAGTGTTGTAATGTTAATGATGAGACGAACTACATATGTTTTATGATTTTTAAGTTCACTCACTGTAACAACATGGTTTATTGCACAACTTTAGGTTAAGCCAACTTTATTATCAAAAGTGTTGTTGCACGGGGCACGTGACGCAGGCCTCTGAACTTTCTTGATTTCGCTTCTTCCTGTAAATCATTGACATACGTTACATTTTCACAGTATTCTGCCATATTGGAAATATAAGATATACATTTCATCATTTGTTTTACAGTTAGACCCATACATGGACGAGAACTTCATTAAGCAAGCTTTCAGCACCATGGGAGAGACTGCATTCGGTGTCAAGATTATTACACATCGAGTTACTGGGTAAGATTACATCTCTTCTCTAAATAAAGAGCAACAGTCAGCTCCAAATGTAAATTCTCAGTACAGAATTTAACATCAGATTTTAAACTCTTAAAAACAAGATCTACTGATCAGTTTAAACATCTAAAGTTGTTAATAGGGATGCACTGATATAAATATATTGTCTGATAACCATTTTAATAAAAAAAATCTTTCTCCAATACTGATATTGGTCAATTGCATACAGTACTAACTAGATTAAACTAATTTGGCTAAACACAGATTGGATTCATTTAACAGTCAACTGTCCAACATTTTAAGAGAGGCACAAACTAAGATAAAAAAAAACCCCAGAATATGATAATCTTCAAAGGTGATTTTTGCCATTCAACATATCTTTTAACAACAATTTGACATTTAATAGAACATGTTTATTTAATAAACAAAGCTAGTGCTGTTGCTATATGAAAATTATACTATTAATATAATAGAATTATTTTTCCAGCAAAATATTAACTCATTAAAGTGCAGTTGGTTTCTTTTATTCATTGATTTATTTTGTGCCATCAATTGTGTCACACCTGATCTGACATGCATTTGACATTTTGTACATATTAGGTGCAGGTCTGATATTTTGTACACATTTTCTGAGATTTCAACAACATTTTCAACTATTTCTTTTTGTGTTGCACATCAGAAGACTATGCTGACCTTCTTAATTCCTAATACAAAAGAGGAATGATAAAAATAGTTAATCTAGATTTTATAAATGTTATGTTCATGCAAATTTACTCATTTAAAAATGGTTTTGGTGACTGAAATAACACTCAAATAGACAATTTAAGGCCTTATTTTCAGCACTTAACAGTAATATTTACCAATTGTAAAAACAACAAAAACACGAGGTAATTCTCTGTTGTGTGCTTTTTCAGAGGCTCGGCTGGATACTGTTTTGTGGAGATGGCAGATGAGGCCAGTGTTGACCGCTGCGTGCAGAGGCTTAATGGGAAGCTGGTTCCAGGATCAAATCCGGTGAGATGCCAAACTTGCACCCAATAAACTGTATAGTTTTGGCATCTATCTTTATTTTCTTTTTCTATATATATTTTTGAATGCATTCATATGTATATATAGATCATTATAGGAAGAAATAACCAGCATGGCCCCCACCTGGTTTAAGACATTTCAGTTATTATTCCATATATTACTAGTGATGGGCAAGTCACAGAGCTCAATTTCTTCCCTAAGGAAGGTGGTTGAGGCTGTTTATAAATGACTTTGTTTGAAGCTGGTGAATAAACTCTGTTAGGAACTAGCTGACGAATGGGATAAAGCCAGTTCTGATTGGTGGAGGTATGTGGAAATCATAGCTTCCTTACTCTAATAATATGACACTTTATTTGTCAGCGAATTGACTCCATACTACAGACAAGGCATCGTTTCATTTGCTCAATAGTTTTATCTCTTGTTTTCAGCCCAGGAAGTTCAAGCTAAACTATGCAACATATGGGAAAAGGCCAGAGCCTGGGTAAGCACAATAACACTTCAGTTGTCAATTTCTTGATCTCATAAAGTATTTTTGTAGTTCATGTAGTTGGTTTTCTTCCTCAGCCCAGAGTTCTCTGTCTTTGTTGGCGATCTCACGTCAGAAGTGGATGACTACCAGCTACATCAGTTCTTTCTGAAAAAATTCCCTTCATGTAAAGGAGCTAAAGTTGTCACAGATCCCTATGGGAACTCCAGGTATGAAATGCTTCAGCTATCGCAAGTGTACCATATAACCTTACTTGGCTTTCTTTGACAGTTTGACCTACCGATGTTGACAACAGATGAGGTAGTTCAACTAGATGAGGTCTTCTTTATATTTTATTTGATGTCTTATTTTCAGTCGATACTCTTTACCCTCCCTCTCCTAAAAAGGGCCAGACAATACATGGATGTATTTTGCCGTTGTTGCAAATCTGCTAAAACTATTGTTTTCCCCATATAGGGTAAGCAAGAGCAACTCACAATTGAAGTGATGCTACTTCATGTTAAAAGTAAAAGAGAAGTTTCAGTTCTACCATCAAATAAATTTTTACTTTCTGAATACATCATGAAATATGCTTATACTGCATGATGAGGCGCACGGAGAGTGAGAGAGCGGGTGATGATGATGCAGTTCTTTCACATGTTACAGGGGTTATGGCTTCGTCAAGTTTAGCGATGAGAACGAACAGAAGAAAGCCCTCGAGGAGTTTCAGAACGCTTCGGGACTGGGAGGAAAACCCATCAGGATAAGCATCGCCGTCAACAAAGGGTACAGTTTATCTGATTAAGTGCATTCATTTGTGTTTAACCCATTTAGGGTACTTTTTTCTTCGTATACTAACCTTTACGTTGTTTCAAGTTTTGTTCCTCTTCACAACACAAACAAAGATATTTTTATTTTAGTGTTCAGCTGAATAAAGAAACTCAATTTTCATTTTTGAGTAAACTATCCCTTAAATGTTTTTTGCATGTCAAGCAAGTATGATAAATGTTTCTGTGTGACAAAGTCTAAATGAAATGTTCATATAAATTGATCATGCCTGTTACAAAGACTTTGATTAAACCACCTAATTAATATACATTGAAATTTATTTATTTGAAGTTTGGGTTAATAGACTTTCAGTGGAGGGAACAGAAATTTCTCAACTACATTAAAAATACACTAATCTATGCTCTAGAAATGATCAAACTTATAGGGTTGGAATGATGGTATATTTTTGATTTTGGAGTGAAGTAACAACAAGTCCTCTTATTTAAATTTAAACCTGTCAAATCCACATCAAATCTCACTACATTTTTTTCTTTTCACAATTTAGCAACAAAGCAAGCACTTACCACAACCAGAATAACACGTACAACACCAACTATCAGCAGCAGTACTATCAGCAGCCCTACAACAATTACTACCCCCAGTGGGGATATGATCAGTACAGCGGTTACAACTATGGATATAACCCATATGCTGCCCCCCCTCCGATGATGGGACCACCTCCACCCATGGGGATGCCCCCCATGCCTCCTGACATGCAGGGATCCACAGAGGTAATTTAACAATCCTGTTAAAATAATGTTGTTTTCACGTAGACCCCCAAATTTTTACCGTTCTGGAATTAACCTTTTTATATTGCTTATCAGGCACATGATGGCACTGAGGAAGTTGAGGAGGACCCCTCTGAAGGTATTTTGATCAATTTATTGTATATGTTGATTTTATAAAGAGCCCATACATAAGTATATTACTCACCATCTTTTTTCCCCTGCAGACCCAAACCCACAGGTGGATGTGGAAGAGTTAAATAGGCAGTACATGGAGCGCAGTGAGGAGCTTTATGATTCGCTCATGGAGTGTCACTGGCAGCCAATGGACACTGTCACATCTGACATTTGTATGATGAATGGTTCGTGACTATCTGCACCAACCACCGTCCAGGATTATTATACTACGTGAAGGAACATGCCTTTTTTATAATGCTCTGAGCAAGTTTTCAGAGGTCATTTTTTCTCCCTTTCAGCCTTTTATTTGGAGCTTCATCTCAGCAGGCAAGATGTTTTTCTTTGTGTGTGTGTCCAATATTATTATAACTTTTTTCAAAATGTAGATAGTTACGGTTGAACTTTTCCTTTTTTGTTAAAGACAGATGGAAAGAATCTGATTCAGTCCTGTTGTCATTTTTAGCTAGGAGCTATTCCTATTCTTGCCTTATTAAACTTTATCCATTAAAATTTTGAAGCATGCATTGTGGGTACAAATCTTGTATCATCAAAATAAGCCTTTCTATCTCTTATATGCACCCTACACCCTTTTTGTCTTTTATGTTCAGGACATGGTAATTTTTATGGCAGATTTGGGAGATTTTTGCAAGAAAACAAAATAATACAGTGTCTTTAAATTGAATATGCTTTGGGTCATAAATCATTACATGTTTCTTATTTAAGGCTGTGCTTTTCAAAAAGAAATTGAGTATTTTTGTAATAAAAACATACTGAGGTTGTCAAGGATAAACTTAATAAATCAGTTTGTCTCATTTGTCTCCTTATTTGTTTGGAAATATGACGTCATCTGTTGCTAAAGAATTCTGATGCCATTAAAGGGATGGTTCACCTTAAAAGGTCATTTGATTTCTCATATTGTTACAAATGTGTTTTCTTTTTGTAGATATTTTGAAATAGTCATAAAGGCACAACATGAGTAATTGAGGATTTTTAATTTTGTTGAATTATGAATTTATGATCTATTATCTGTTGTGTAATGATCTTCTAGATTTACATATCGTGCTTAAAATCATGTTATTCTATATTTTCATCATGGTCAATGTCAGAATGCCATTAAGAATGAAATCCAAGACCAGCAATTTTTCATATGTAATTTATCAAATATACATTCATCTGATACTGACAGAGATTTGGCTAGCTATTCTGCTGTACTGCAGCCTTACATAATTTGAGTTCAGCTGAGACTTCAAGCATTCTTCAGTTAATCTCTTTAGCATTAGTTTGTGCTTCCAATGACTCATCCTGTTTGTTCTGGGTGGACAAAAGTCCCACCCCTGGCCTCCCAGGACAGTACCAGCTAGGTCCAAGTCGATACCAGCCCTGATACAGGGCTCTCCAGCTCAAACAGCCCAAAGCACCTCCTAAAAGCTGAGTAGGAAATTCTGGGAAATAAGCCAGCAAGCAGAGCAGCAGGAACACCCAGAGACTCAACAGCAGGACGCAGAACAGGAAGAGGATGCGCAGCGGGGCTTCGGAGGGTCCACCCAGGCTCAGGTATGGACCAAACACTGCCATCTCCTCAGCCAGAAGCAGGCAGCACAAACACAACAGGAGGGCATCTTCAGATACTTCATAGCCTCGCCACAACATGCCAGAGCGGACACACGTCTCCTTTGTTTCTGCTTCACGTAAGAGCAGTAAAGGTTGGCCTTCTCCATTGGTCCCTGAAGCCAGTTCAAGATTGGAGCTAAGGGGCTCGTAGCAGCTCCCGGTGGCGTTTTCCAGCAGACACAGCAGCTTTCGGAAGCCCAGCCACAGTCCACCGGCCACTGCTAACCGAGAAAGGTGTCGCAGGGAAAGAGTGAGTGAACGACGAACTGAGAACGAGAGGACGAAGACAAAAGAGCCAACAAAGATGCAGGTCCAACCCCAGCCTGAACGCAGGAAAACCCTAGAAATCAAGGGGGGTTGACATATTATTGTTTTAATATTGAACACCGTCTTTATCCTATATCCTGTTTGCAAGCTGATATTTGAATACTGTCTAGGCACCCAACTGCATACATTAAAGTAACGTTATGCATCCAGTGAACACTTTACTGGCCCAATTCTAAATAGCTCACTTCAAGTGTACTTGTGGTCTTGGAGACATGAAACGGCTGCCACATACGCATCTATGTTAAGTCTTGTCTGTTGAACACAAAAAAGGTATTTTGAAGAATGTTGGAAGTGGGAAGCTATTGACTATAAAGTCGACGGCTACTGGTTTTATACATTCTTTAAAATGTCTTCTACTGGACTGCTATGCACACTTGAAGCACACTTCTGCTAAGCATGAACAAAGGTAAGGTTTTGGGCAGATTATGCTATGAAAGTGCAGAGGAAGAGGAAGACCACAAGGGTGAAGAGTGCCATTTGGCATTGGGCCACAATTTCATTTAGCAGTGAAGTGGTGCAATTGACACTGATTGATCACATTGTTATGATAAATGCCTTCAATTAATCTTGTAATTTTAAAACGACAACTTATGTGATTAGATTATTCTCAGAGCTGTTTATACCTTGAACTCAGAATTAACATAATTCTGAGTTCCAAGTTATTCATAATTAACATATTTGCATGGATTAATATAAACTGCGGATCTTGTGAAATTTAATTCATCACTGCATCCGCCATGTTGTCATTATAACTTGACCAACAAGCATCAGTTGCATTAGTTTACTTCCATTCATACATTCTCTCTTGTTTCCTCATGAGACAGTTAGGTGTCCTTTGGATGCACTCTTCAGAATCTCACTGGAAGTGCTAGGCCATTAGTATAATTTTTGCCCATGTTTTTCAAAATACTATGAATTCAGACATACTACTCTGCTCGCATACTGTTTTTCACATACTTTATAGGGTCTGCAGATTGGGATACAGCCATAGTTTTATGGAGGAGTCATTTAATCAGTCATTCAGCAATGTTTCATTCAGAAACACTACTGTGTTGCTTAGAGATGTGATGGTTTGATTCAGCCTTGACTTCGTTTTAAAAACAAATGGCAAAATTGTGTCTAAAACGTTTGTCACTTAATGTTAACTTTTGTTGTCTACAATCAACAACACAGAGTGCAGAGAACAGAAATATTGCCGCTGTGGCGTTGCTTAGTTAAGCTGAATTGAATGGTATATCCATTTGAACAGATTCTGTATGTGCTGCTTACCTGTAAAGGAAGTGAGTCCTCTTTGCAAAGACACTATAATGGGAAACCCACAGACTCAGGAGAGGCCCAAACAAAAGCAAGGCCGACAGCAGCAAATGGAAATGACGTCGAAATGATGTGTTGCCCAGAAGTCCAGCTGCCAGGTCAGTAATGACCACAAGAATCGAGTTTAGAAACATTTGTATCGTTTCAGGTCAATTGCAGACAATATGGATTGTAACAGTATAAATTCCCCTGCAGTAAATACTAAAAAAATACGCAATTAATGCATATACATGTGTTCAAAGAGTAAACATCAAAATGGATCAGTGCAAATGTTTTGTCCAGTTGATGCTGAAATTGGTTGTAGATATGCCTATAGTTTCAGTCATTTATACTTTTTGCATTCAATCCAGGTATGACATAGCATAAAACTGTTTCTTCTTCTTGCACTCTGTGTCCTCTAACCTTCAGGAGATTTTCATGGCCTGTGTCTCCTCTGATCTGTCTTTCCAGTAATCTGGGAGTGCTCGGCCTTCACATGCTCATCACCAATAACTTCTGTTTACTCCTTGATCCCAAAAGAAAGACAATCCTGTTCATTCTTAATTTCCATGTTCTTTGAATGTGCGGGTGTCTTTCATTTCTCCAGCCGCACAACCGTCCTTACAGAGGGTCTCTGGCACCTTTCACAGGGCCCACTCTCCACCCCCTCACAACAGAAAAAGAAATGTTGTCGCCTTCTGTGTGCTTGTGTTTGCGGGTGTCATGTTGCAATTACAGCTCTGTGTGAAACCTCTCTAACTATGGCAAGCTGTTTCAATATTTAATCAATTTAAATCCCTAGTATATATTATCATGCTACTAATATTTTTTTTTATATCAGTATGCATTTGTATTTGTATTAGTAAGTACAACTATTTATTCATTAGCCGTTAGTGCTAATCCTTAAGGAATTATCCTTTTAAATGATATTAATACTTGCTCATTGTTTATATATCTGTTATTATTATTGGATACATGTACTTTCTAATTAGATACTGTTATCTCTTTAATTTACTTATGTGTTAGATTGTAGAACTTATTCAAAAGATACCACTAATTTTCAGATACTAGTACTTATCAGATATTGAAGCTATTAAATAGATACTATATTCTTTTGGTACTAGTACTATTTCATAACGACTTGTGATGTCTATTTCGACTAGTATGTATTTTAATGGGGACTAATAGGCCTACATATGTGTATACTGATAGCATACTTTTTTTTAGTCACTAAAACCTATTATTAGATAATTATACTTACTAACTATATAAGATAATAGATATGAATTTATTAGGTACTATTTATATGCCACTAGTATCTTTTGTGATTACCCCTTTAATAGGTACTAATAATAAGTCCTAATGAATAATTACAAGTATCAAAGGATAAGCACTAGTAGCTAATGAAGTACCTAATGGAAAATAAACTAGTATCCAAAAATAAGTACTAGTCGTGCAGTATAATTAAATGCTAAAAAATGATCATTGTTCAACTTGACAAAATTACAGGCATGAAATAAAAAATACATTTGATTAATATCTTGATGACAAATTTTAGTGTTGTTTTTAGTGGATGAGAGCAGTGCTCTTAAATGTCAGTGGTCACTGCTATATGCTAAATGTCAGTAAATGCTATGAACAGTTACTGGGGTCCTTTTCAATTCAGCCATATTTAGCTCTAACCTTTGTGCTGTGTCTTCATCTCACGCAGCTGCTTTCTCCATTCTTAGCTTCAGCTGTCAGTTCTGCCTGTCTCTGTCAATCACAGAGTCCCTCTATAGCCTCCACTGTCTGCAGCAGCTGCATTCTCTTCTCTCTCACTTTCTCTAAAGAAATAATGGAAGGAATTACCTCAGCATTACCCTCTGTATTCGGACAAAATTCAAAGGACAATAAAATTTTGCACTGAACATGGAGAATTACTTTTTCCTATATGGGCGTTTCAGCAGCAGATGCAGAACCAGAGGAAGGTTCTATATTAAATTTTAAAACTCTTGTGCAAGAAAGCTTAGAGACTGTTTAAAAAAAAATCACTGCACAATGTTTGTATAAAAGTAACATTAAAGAAGACCTATTATGCCCCTTTTTACAAGATGTAAAATAAGTCTCTGATGTCTCACCACGAATAATGTTTTATAACTCTTTGAAACTGCCCTTTTAGACTTTTACCCAGATTGTGCCATTTTGGTGACTGTCGCTTTAAACTCAAATAAGATTGTGCTCCCAGCACTCTTTTTAAAAGGGGGCGAAGCTACAAATGCCTATATTTTACCATAGCAGCAGATGTAAAAACAGGACTTAGTTATCTCTGTGAAATACTGAGACAAAAAAGTCAAAACAAGTGTCTCAGAAGAAAGCAGTCTATGGAGACTACAGTGTTCATTTGTGAACTTAAAACTACTTTTATAACCCCGTTAGTTGCTGACGTTATCTTCAGCAGGTGAAAACTCTAAAAGGCTGCTCAGGGCTATGAGGGAGAGATTGTCATTAATGGGCCGGGCTTATTCGCCTCCAGTGACATGTACAAAGGGAGAATGTCAATACCATTGTTTACCATTGGATGCTGGCTATATTCACACACTGTTGCCACAAAATTGTGTTTAAACCTCTTATAAAAGTGATTTTTGCATAACAGAGGACCCTTAAGACATTTGTAAGGATTGTTAAGTGGTCTAACATTTTCGGGAAAAACTCATCCCCTACTGGCTGCTGGAGATCACTATAAAATTACCCACAGAAAACGAGCAGTGCAGATCTCCAGAGGAGGATTATATATTGGGTAATTGCCACAAACAAGCATGTAGCACACATTGACCCCACTGTAGGGAAGGAATGCCCGTTTTGTGTAACTGATGAATAAATAGGTCATTTATTTTTGAATTGTTGTTAAGAGTTTTGCTTCAGAACTTAAATAGGTTTGAGATTCAGAAGCATTCAAAAATTTAATTATTCCCCACTTTACGTGGTGTTATGGTTCGAAAATTTAAGATGAATACATAATTCCAAGATTTTCTTTACTGCCATATGTATTTTTTTAGCTCATATTTAGATGAAGATGTAAATGAAACCTTGAGCGTCACCTTGAGCTTCACATGGCAAACACATGTCATAAACACAACTGGCAAACATGGCTTTGGAAAACCCATGTGATCACATTTGTACACATGTGGACATCACATGGATTTCATTTGGAATACCCCAAAAACTATGTTTCAATTGTTTTTCACATTTACACGTGATTTTAATGTGAAGCTTGTGTTTTTTCCTTAAGGATAATGAGTTCTGGTATGTTTTGACTAAGATGAGATGCCTGAAGAAAAAAAAAAAGCTGTAAAAATGCTTAGCTTTAAATACACAAATATAATTTTGTTTGTAAAAAAAAAAAGAGTCAGAATTACTTATTTATTTGTGTATGGCACACCTATAGTTTTGTATTGTTGTCATGTGTTTAAATCAGGGCGGAATAGTGGCTCAGTGGTTAGCGCTGTCGCCTCACAGCAAGAAGATCACTCTGTTACATACGCCTTCTTGGAGACAAATCAGTGGTACCTAGTATAGAGAAAAAAATCCTGTATCATTTTTAAGATGACTCACAGCTGCCAGGATGAATGAACTCATTAAGCCTCTTGTGTTCAATTAATCAAAGCTAAAAAATACACACCGGGCTATGTTTTAAAACACTTCATTGCGCATAACTGATATTAGCCTATGATTACAATATACTGTGTCATATATTTGAGTAGGCCTATATGTTTTTGTGCTGCAATGACCTGTTGGACCTAGTGTTTACCAGAGGGGGCGCTAAAATCTCTTCAGCCAATGATCTGCTGGTTTGTGGCAATGGTTTGTGGTCTCTTATCCAATGACGCCCCCTGGTTCTTGAATTCAGGTTTCATGGCGATCAAGCAACACGTAGCAAAAAATAAATAAATAAATAAACAGTTATAAATGCAACCCAAAATAACTAGACATATGAAAACGTATATTAATGCATTTTCATGATATGTTACTGAAATGCCGTAATGAAATTCCACATGATGTAGCAGTCAGACGAATGTTTACTGGGTATAATTTCAAGTTACAATGTATGAGTTGAGAATATATTTAAAATAATACGTTTTTTTTATTGGTGTCTGAATGAAGGACCAGATGGTAATGTGGCAAATACCTACCTTTAAGTTTTAATTAATGGTAAAGATTGGTAATTGATCATAATAGCATGCCTTTAAATGCCATTAATGCATTAATATTAAATATTAATGCTTTATTTCTGTCTACAGTCTGTCAGTGTTTCCCAACCCTGCTCCTGAAGGTACACCAACAGTACATATTTTCAACCTCTTCCTAATCAAACACACCTGAATCAACTCATCATGACTCCAAAGCCTGAAATGAATGGGTCAGATAAGGAAGACATCCAAAATATGTACTGTTGGTGTGCCTCCAGGAACAGGGTTGGGAAACTGATGTGGTGTACTGTGCAGTACAAGCTGCTATCAGACCACAAATCTGTATAAATAATATATTTATGTCAATGGCCTTTTACGATAAAGTCTATCTCAAATAAATCTTTTTTTTTTTTTAATTAATTCCATGTGCCACATTATACCTATAAAAATGTGATAACTATAAAATCACAATATAACTCCATGATTATATTCACATCATTATTCAATTTGACTTACAATATTGGTCATGATCAGTACATTTATCAATTTGGCAGATTATTCTAGTTTACGCAAGAAAAGCACTAAAATATCTTCAAAAGAAAAGTTCACCCAAAAATAAATATTTCCTCGCCATTTCCTCACACTCAAATGGTTATACACTTTTATGAATTTCTTTAGTTATGAATTTCTTTAACTATGGAAGTCATTTTCAACTAAATTAATTGATTCCAACATTTTAAGGCAATGTTTTATTGTTAGATAAGAAAATATAGGCTACCATATAAACTAAAATAGGAATCTATAAGGAGCTAGAACAATCATATGTAACAAATGCTATATACACAGGAAAGCATGTCAGATACAGAGTTGGTAAGCACTTGGGACTTTTAAAACGGCTCTTGGGAATGACTGAAGTCTCTTTGTTATTCCCACAGAATGAACAACATGTCTGTGGTTTATCAGCTGTCTTTATGTTTTTAAATAGCCACACAACCGTTTCTTTTAAAAGCATCATTTGACTGTATGGAACAATCCATCATGCATTATGATGCTTACAAAATACATTACAGACACTTGAAAAATTATTTTTCCTTTATCTTTGTATCATATTGTTGGCCTGTGAATTTGAAATTGCTACAGTTTGCATTGTTGCTGTAATAAATCCGCTATAAATGACTTCGTGTTCACAGTAAATACTCTGCCGTTGATCACTTTGTACGTTGCAAAGCTAAAGGCTTAAAATGATTAACAGGATGATTGGAGGCCATTTTGCTTCATAGTTACATTAATAAGTTCTTATGATAGAAAGATAAAACATGCTGTCTCTTTCTCTTGACTGAAGAGCACAGTCATCTCTGGCACTCAGCAATAATCCTCTGCTAAAGCTCTGAGTGACATTCAGGGCAGCTGCACGTCTCTGTGCTTCAATACCTGCTAAATCCATCCAACACAGAGCTGATACAGACAACCAGCATCACACAGTCAGTCACCAGACACTTAAAGACAATGACTCAAATGCTAAACTTTTAACGGGCTGTTTAATTATTAGAAAATAAAGCACACCCATGATGAAATAATACTGTAACACCTATAAATGGACCTGGAACAAGTATTTGGTGTAATACTACGATTACCACACTTCATGACGATAGATATCAGATGTTTTATTTTAAGACATTTGCCCATAAAGCACTCTTGTGCGTAGGACTAATTTCTTAAGCACTCTCTTCAAAAAAACTTCTTTATTGGAATTTGTGGTTCCATGAAATGTATTTAACAGCCAAAGAACCTTTACAGGGGCGACACGGTGGCTCAGTGGTTAGCTTTGTCGCCTCACAGCAGGAAGGTCACCGTAGTGTATGTGTGTGAATGAGTGTGTATGGATGTTTCCCAGTACTGGGTTGCAGCTGGAAGGGCATCCGCTATGTAAAACATATGCTGGATAAGTTGACAGTTCATTCTGCTCTGGCGACCCCTGATGAATAAAGGGACTAAGGAAATGAATGAATGAGAACCTTTACATTCTTTGTAGTGGAAAACAAATGTCTTTAGATGATTCAAATTTCTTCATTCATTCATTCATTTTCTATTTGGCTTAGTCCTTTTATTCATCAGGGGTCGCCACAGTGGAACAAACCGCCAACTTATCCAGCATATGTTTTACGCAGCAGATGCCCTTCCAGTCGCAACCCATCACTGGGAAACATCCACACACACTCATACACTACAGACAATTTAGCTTACCCAATTCACCTATACCGCATGTCTTTGGACTTGTGCACCCGGAGGAAACCCACGCGAACACGAGGAGAATATGCAAACTCCACACAGAATAGCCAACTGACCCAGCCGAGGCTCGAACCAGCGACCTTCTTGCTGTGAGGCGATTGTGCTACCCACTGCGCCACCGCATCACCCTAAAATGTCTTTTTCACAGTAATAAAAAAATTGTTGACTGAAAGGTTCTCTGGGGAAATAAAAATGTTTTGTTCCCTATGGCAGCACTTCAACAACGACAACAATAACAACAACATACATTTTAGTTAAAGTAAGTAAGAGAAGCTTGAGTCATATATATACACTATTGCTGTTACACACACATATACATGCACGCATGCCCAGGCACACACATACATCCACAGGGGGAGAGATTGAGAGATCTCACATGCAAATAAATTGAGAAATAGAGATTGTAACCAAATGTGAATTTTTTTTTATTTTTGTAGTTTCTATGTGGCTTAAATTCTCTACAGACCCTGACTCTTCATAACAGAAGCGTTTCATTCACTTTGTGTAACCAGAGTACTGTTCACTGCTATCTGATAACTGATCAAACTTTTTTTATTAACTGTTTGTTTTAACAAAAATAACAAAAAAACCCCACAAAGCCAAAAAAGTTATTAAAGGGTTAGTTCATCCAAACATGAAAATGATGTAATTAATTAGTCACCGGGCCTCACAGTGGCGCAGTGGGTAGCACGTTCGC
>CAIGQW010000532.1:3853352-3885012 GCA_903798125.1 Danio choprae
TATATATATATATATATATATATATATATATATATATATATATATATTAGTATGCATTTATAAAAGCTAATGTGTTTGAAAATATTTTATACAGTTGAAGTTTGAATTATTAGCCTCCCTGAATTATTAGCCCCCCTGTATATTTTTTCCCACAATTTCTGTTTAACAGGAAGAAGATTTTTTTCAAAACATTTCTAAACATAACAGTTTTTATAACAAATTTCTAATAACTGATATTTTTTTTTTAAATCTTTGGGGTGATGACAGTACATAGTATTTTTCTAGGTATTTTTCAATATACTAGTAATTAGCTTAAAGTGCAATTTAAATACTTAATTAGGTTAATTAGGCAAGGTTAATTGTATAACAGTGGTTTGTTCTGTAGACAATCAAAACAAAAATTGCTTAAGAGGGGTAATGATATTGACCTTAAAATGGTTTAAAAATTTTTTTAAAGACTTTTATTCTAGCTGAAATAAAACAAATAAGACTTTCTCCAGAAGAAAAAATATTATAGGAAATACTGTGAAATATTCCATACTCTGTTAAACAACATTTGGGAAATGTTTAAAAAAAAATTCACAGAAGAGTTAATTTTGACTTTAACTGTATGTGAAATCCAAATATGAACATGTATGTCATACATGTAATTTGCATATTTTGCCACATATATAGATTTCTATATGGTTACTATAATTTAACTTCCCGACTTAGTCTCATAATTTGAAAGAAAGTGACTTAGATTCTAAGTTTTGAAAACTTTGAAAACATAAAATGAACAGTATTTTGCCATATTATTGTTTTGGCTAAACTATAACTAAAGTGCTGATATGACCTTGGACTGCAGTCCACACGTGACCTTGTGTTCCTCTGGACTGCAGCAGTCTACAGCTACAGATGCTGGACCTGTTCAGCTGACAGGGTGGGATGGAAACTGAAAGACTCGGCTTGATTTAACCTCAGTATCAGCACAGCAGGCATTGTCCTAAGGAAAGGCCAGACCCCCACACCTTTGAAACACAGTGTCCTGGACCATAACAAACCTGCAGATAAGAGCAGGGTCTAGATAAATCAATGAGTGAGTGATAGGTGAAGGGCCAAAAATCAGAGATGGAAAATATGTATTCCTGTGACTCACATGAAAGATATTCAGCATTCCTGGCCATCAGCCCGAACACTCAGAATAATGCACCTCTAAGTACCAAGGCACCTAAAGATTGGCTTGTTTCAGTGTGTTCAATGTGACTGCGCCGGGAGGAGACTCATAGGTCAGCTGTCTTTGGCCTTATAGGGTTCGGAAATCCAGGTTATAAAACGGAACTCTGCCATTGTGTTGAATCTCGGCAAACTGTTCTTTGCTCCCAGTGTTCTTTTTCTTGTGGGTTTTTCCACCCCAAAACAACATCTCTGCTATTGTTTATATATGCATATATTTTATGGGTAAATTCTTGTGTTTTCAATTTTAGGTGAATTCTCAGAAACCTGGAGCTTCCTTCTGCTGTGATTAATCGATTTGGTAATTTGACATTTGAAATGCAAACACCCAATAATGCTTTAAAATTTCCTGTATTGCTTTCTAACAAGTTCTTCTTTTTCATAATTTAAGGCTGAAAATGGGTGATGCTGAAATATCTGTTTTTGGGGCCGCAGCGCCTTACCTGCGGAAGTCTGACAAGGAGCGTCTAGAGGCACAGACAAAAGCCTTCGACTTAAAGAAGGAATGCTTTGTGCCGGATGCAATAGAGGAGTTTGTTAAAGCCACCGTCATGAGCCGAGAAGGTGACAAAGTCACTGTGGAGACACAAGGAGGCAAGGTCAGTGCAAAATGCACATTATATCCCATCGTTTATGACAAGAACAAAAGTAAAGCATCTGTGAGTGTTTTGATTAGAAACTATTTAGATATTGTAATACGATCCAAGACTTTTCCATACAAGTAACATATAAAATTAATAAAAAAACTATTCTTGCATGTTTTGAAGAGACTTCATTTGGGCTACAATGTAAAATGCACTGAGAATATAAACAGTATCCATCTGAATA
This sequence comes from Danio choprae, assembly GCA_903798125.1. NCBI lineage: Eukaryota > Metazoa > Chordata > Actinopteri > Cypriniformes > Danionidae > Danio > Danio choprae. The sequence continues at coordinate 3,855,396 of CAIGQW010000532.1, forward strand.
TAGTACAAATATCTCAACCATTATTTTAACCATTGTAAGCTGAATCCTACGCAATGAGTAATCAACACAAACTTATAAATAATTATACATTTCTCTCATGTCTTCTCATGATATCTGTAAACAATTTAAATAACAAAAGGCCACATTTATGCTGCAATCCAGACAGTCCAAGGAAGTTTCTGCAGTGAAATGACCCATTTCTGACCTCAATGCAATCTAGTCAACTATGCCAATTATTTCTAAAACAAAACAAGAAAAAACAGATAAATGTAATTTATAAACAAAAAGAACATTATATACTGCACTATATAAACTAACAAATAGCCTTTATTAGTAGGGTTCCCACTCATTTTGTGCTGTAAACATCTAAAATATGACATATAACATATAATTCATATGTTTCACATAAAATATCTCTAGCCGATATTTGTGAAATGATGTCAAATGACGAGTCTCGCTGAAGTCAGGGTTCTACAATCTGCCCTGAGTTCACAGGCCGAATGGCAGACTTCTAGCAACATTAGATGTTATTTCCAAATAGAAAGTAGTCAAAATCCCAATTTTGAGTTACAAATCAGGATTATTAGGCAGGGTGAATTTGGGAGTAAAAGGTTTGCAAATTAACATGCAACATGCAAATTAAAGAACAGGCGGAGTTAAGTATTGTAATGAACAACACTGATTACTGTAGGTCATTTAAAAACAGAGCTGATGATTACTAACATTACAGGCACAAAGACAAGACATGATTTTTTTTATGTTAAATTAAAAAAATAACCATAAAATGACTCAAAAACCTTGGTAAACACGTGGCATGATTCATTTAAATACTTTACTGGCCTAGATTTTTTTTCACTCAGCTGCAAAAATAACATTAGCTTTTTTAATGGCAAAAGAGTGTACTGCAAACTTTAAATCTGGCCCCAAATCTTTTTAAAATCTACATTTATGAGGTTTAACTGAATTTAAACTGACCTTAAAACCAAAAATCTTAAAGTCAGATAGCATTTTTGAAGGGGCTTTCAATTTGAAAAACAAAAACAAAACAAAACTCATGCTAAACTTGATCCTTTGTAGACTGTTACTGTCAAAGAGGCAGATGTTCTGCAACAGAATCCTCCCAAATTTGATAAAATTGAGGACATGGCAATGTTGACCTTTCTCCACGAGCCAGCGGTGCTGTATAACCTCAAAGAGCGCTATGCAGCATGGATGATCTATGTGAGTATACCGAAGTCTCAGCTTCTTCTCTGCAATCAAACCTTTACTTTTACCTTTACTTTAAACCAAAACCTTAACACTTTTGTTTCACAGACCTACTCAGGGCTGTTTTGTGTCACTGTCAACCCCTACAAGTGGCTGCCGGTGTACAATCAGGAGGTGGTTATAGCCTATAGAGGGAAAAAGAGGAGTGAAGCTCCTCCCCACATCTATTCTATCTCTGATAATGCCTACCAATACATGTTGGCAGGTAATACTGACAAAAATTATTTATTAAACAAGAACCAATTAATATACTAAAATGATTCTGTCCTTGTACAGACCGGGAAAACCAGTCTATTCTTATCACGTAAGTATGATACAATATATTATTTAAATTATTTACCAAAGATCTTTGAGAAATATAATTAGCCTCTATATCCTGCAAATAAATTTTGATTCAGGATGCTAAGAAGTAAACATTGTGACCATTTTATCTATTTCTGCTTTTAATATTGTTTATTTCTGAGCATAGTGGAGAGTCTGGCGCTGGAAAGACTGTCAACACTAAAAGGGTCATTCAGTACTTTGCCAGCATTGCAGCAAGTGGAGGGAAGAAAGAGCAAGACAAGAACAAGGTTTTCATTTAGAAAATAGACAAATAAAAAGCGTTTGATGCTAAATGTTTTACATGTATTTTCTTTAATGTAACACTATTTCCTCATCTAGGGAACGCTGGAGGATCAAATCATCCAGGCTAACCCTGCCTTGGAGGCCTTTGGTAATGCTAAAACCATCAGAAATGACAACTCCTCCAGATTTGTAAGTGATTTCTGAATCGAAAATGCAGAGCATAATCAGGTTTATGAAGCATAGTGAAACAAATTCTGTAATATATTTTTATTGTATTTAGGGTAAATTTATTCGAATTCACTTTGATACAAGAGGGAAGCTGGCATCTGCTGACATTGAAACATGTATGTCAATGATTTTTTTTCTTTTTTTTTTTTTTTTTTACAAATATTTAAAAAATAATTTAATCTTGAATGCAATGTAAAAATCTAAAAGACAAATTATAAAAAATAAGCTGTGTTTTATAAAACTTTGTCCTTTCTGGTGGCTAGATCTCCTGGAGAAGTCTCGTGTCACCTTTCAGTTGAAGGCTGAGAGAGACTATCACATCTTTTATCAAATCTTATCCAACAAAAAACCTGAAATCCTTGGTGAGGAAATAAAGTAAAACAAATGTGATACTCAATAAACACTAGGGATTTAATGATTCACGGTGAGCATGTTGAAAAAAATAAAATAAAATAAAAAATACAAGCAGAGAAAAGCAAAGTTTTAATTTGTTTAAATGAAACATTCTTTATTTGTTTTATTTGTGTTGCATTTTTGTTATATTTGATTTTGAATTGATTTTAAAATTGCAATTTATTTTTGTCATTTGACAAAATATATTTGCATTTTACAAAGAAATGTGCTGCATTTGAGAAATAATAAAAGAGCGCTTAATTCTGAAATTTCTTAATGAAAAAAATTATATCATGAGATCAGAATCATCAATCGTATCGAATTCTGAGATGAGTGAATCGTTAAATCTTTAATAAATACACAACCTAGATAGACTTGCATGTAATCTTGTACTAACTTTCTTGTATTTCTTGTAAACAGAGATGTTACTAGTGACAGCCAACCCCTATGACTACGCATTCATCTCTCAGGGAGAGACCACAGTACCCTCTATTGATGATTCTGATGAGTTAATGGCAACCGATGTAAGGTTCTTGTTATTAAAAAACATTTCAAATGAATAAAACTCTAACAGCTAATACACAAGCTTCTAATACACAAGCTTCCAACTTTGACAGAGTGCCTTTGATATATTGGGCTTCACACAAGAAGAAAAGAACTCTGTGTACAAGTTAACTGGAGCCATTATGCATTATGGCAACATGAAGTTCAAGCAGAAGCAGCGAGAGGAACAAGCAGAAGCTGATGGAACTGAGGGTAACGAAATGAAGCTCATATCCGAATGCAGTAAATTCAAATATTATCACCTCCGCAAACTGCTGTATTACAGATATATTCTGGACTCTTGTTTTGCAGATGCTGACAAAGCTGCATACCTGATGGGCCTAAACTCTGCTGACCTTATCAAGGGTCTGTGCCATCCAAGAGTCAAAGTAGGAAATGAGTGGGTCACCAAAGGACAAAATGTCCAGCAGGTGAGTAGTGTTTATCCAGGCTGACAAAAGTTAAGAGAAAAAGGTTAATAAAACATTTATGTGATGATTATTTCAGGTGAACTATGCTGTTGGTGCCTTATCAAAAGCGGTGTATGAGAAAATGTTTCTCTGGATGGTGGTGAGAATCAACCAGTCTCTGGAGACAAAGCAGCCTCGCCAATATTTCATCGGAGTATTGGATATTGCTGGCTTTGAGATCTTTGATGTAAGTACCAAATGCCTAGTTTAACACACAATAATCGCCACACACTGAAACCTGTAGGAACAATTATAGTTGCAATGTTTTTTTTTACAGTTCAACACCTTTGAGCAACTCTGCATCAACTTTACCAATGAGAAACTGCAACAGTTTTTCAACCACCACATGTTTGTGCTGGAACAAGAAGAGTACAAGAAAGAAGGGATTGAATGGGAGTTTATTGACTTTGGCATGGACTTGCAGGCCTGCATCGATCTCATTGAGAAAGTGAGTCATTAATAATACAAAATGCAAACATTAAAATGGAATTATATGTTATACTTCAACTTCACTTATTCCTGATTGCTTTAGCCTATGGGCATCATGTCCATCCTTGAAGAGGAGTGTATGTTTCCCAAAGCAAGTGATTCAACCTTTAAAGCAAAGCTTTATGACAACCATCTTGGGAAATCAAACAATTTCCAGAAACCCAGGCTTGTGAAGGGCAAGCCAGAGGCTCACTTTGCCCTGGTTCACTACGCCGGCACAGTGGACTACAACATCAACAACTGGCTAGTGAAGAATAAGGACCCTCTTAACGAAACTGTGGTTGGATTGTACCAGAAATCCTCACTGAAGCTGTTGTCTCATTTGTTTGTCAACTACGCCGGTGCAGACTCAGGTGTGTCTGTATTGTATTAAAGGAAATGTTCACCCAAAAAAGAAAATTGTTCCACCATTTACTCATCTTTCACTTTTTGCAAACCCATTTATGTTTCTTTCTGCTGTTGAACACAAAAGACGATATTTTGAAAAATGCTGGTAGTGTTAACCATTACATGCCCTTGTATATATTTTTTTCTGACCATGGAAGTCAATAGTTACCAGCAACCAGCTTTCTTCAAAAAATCTTATTTTGTGTTCAAAACAAGAAAGAAACACATAAAGGTTTAAATCCACATGAGGGAGAGTAAATGATGAGGTATTTTCTTTTATTTTTGGGTGAACCACCCCTTTAAAAATTGTATTTTAGCTCTGTCAGCACCTCTATTAATATTTTGAAATGAACAAAATCTTAAACCTTTACATTTTATTTTGTCCAGCAATGACTGAAGGTGGGAAAAAAGAGAAGAAGAAGAAAGGATCATCATTCCAGACAGTGTCTGCACTTCACAGGGTAACCTGTCAATGCCTACAAACTTTAAAAACCAAGTTTTTGATCCTTCTTAGTCACAATGTTCTAACATTATTCCTAATAGGAGAATCTCAACAAACTAATGACAAACCTAAGGTCAACTCACCCTCATTTTGTGCGCTGCATCATTCCTAATGAGACAAAGACTCCTGGTGCGATGGAAAATCCTTTGGTCATGCATCAGCTACGCTGTAATGGTGTGCTGGAGGGCATCAGGATTTGCAGGAAGGGCTTCCCCAACAGAATACTCTATGGAGACTTCAAACAGAGGTATGAAGGTGAAAGGAAGGAAAATGTGGCCTGAAAAAAAAAAAAACCAACCCTAAAAAAAACTAAAACAAAACTGACATACTGCACTCTTCGATTCTGCAGATATCGCATCTTAAACCCTGCAGCTATCCCCGAGGGACAGTTCATAGACAGCAAGAAAGGAGCAGAGAAACTGCTGGGTTCTTTGGATATAGACCACCAACAGTATAGATTTGGACACACTAAGGTCTTATAAGTCTTATAAAGCCACCTATTGACAATATGCAAAATGGTGTAGAAGTAAAAAAGCAGTAAACTCTTAATGTTTGTTATTATATCAGGTATTTTTTAAGGCTGGTCTTCTTGGTCAACTGGAAGAGTTGAGAGATGAACGATTATCAAAAATAATCACAGGCATTCAAGCTAGGTCTCGTGGTCTTCTATCAAGGGCCGAATACATCAAGATGGTAGAACGCAGGTAATGATTATCCCATACTTAAACTAGTAATGTGTGCTGTTGACGTTTTAATGGAGTTTGAACACGTTTTTATGCATTCTCTTAAAAAACAAAAAAAAGGGACGCCTTACTTGTGATTCAGTGGAATGTGCGTGCATTTATGGCAGTCAAGAACTGGCCCTGGATGAAGCTCTTCTTTAAAATTAAACCATTGCTGAGGTCTGCTGAAGCAGAAAAGGAAATGGCCAATATGAAAGAAGAGTTCTTGAAGCTTAAGGAAGCTTATGCAAAGTCTGAGGCACGTAGAAAAGAACTTGAGGAAAAAATGGTGACTCTTCTCCAAGAAAAGAATGACCTCCAACTTCAAGTGCAAGCGGTATGTTCAAGTGCAAGCGGCAACAAACAAAAAACATCTATACAAGGTCTGAATGCAGGTAATGCATTATCAATTAAATCTATTTAACAGGAGCAAGACAACCTCTGTGATGCAGAAGAAAGGTGTGAAGGTCTGATCAAAAACAAGATTCAGATGGAGGCAAAAGCCAAAGAGCTCACAGAGCGACTTGAGGATGAGGAGGAGATGAATGCAGAGCTCACAGCTAAGAAGAGAAAGCTGGAGGACGAATGCTCTGAGTTGAAGAAAGATATTGATGATCTGGAACTCACTCTGGCTAAAGTAGAGAAAGAGAAGCATGCTACTGAGAACAAGGTTTCAGACAAGCTATAATTAACTTTGAAGAGAACACCATCTCTCATGACGTTTACTTATTACTAGGTTTTTACACACAGGTAAAGAACCTGACAGAGGAAATGGCAGCTTTAGACGATATCATTGCTAAACTGACAAAGGAAAAGAAAGCCTTGCAGGAAGCTCATCAGCAAACACTGGATGACCTGCAGAGTGAGGAGGACAAAGTCAACACCCTCACCAAGGCAAAAGTAAAGCTAGAGCAACAAGTGGATGATGTGAGTAAGCGTTGTTCTTGATGTAGCATTTTGATGTCATGAAATAAACTACAGAACTACATTAAGAATTTCTGTTGCTAAATCTGTTAGCTTGAGGGATCTCTAGAGCAAGAAAAGAAAATCCGAATGGATCTAGAAAGAGCCAAGAGGAAACTTGAAGGAGATCTGAAGTTAACTCAAGAGAGCATAATGGACCTGGAGAATGACAAGCAGCAACTGGAAGAAAAACTGAAGAAGTAAGACAAACTACTTAATTGTTGTTGTTATTTTGAATGTTTAAATCCTAATGAATTCCATGGTTTCAATTTCAGGAAAGACTTTGAAATCAGTCAGCTAAACAGTAAAATTGACGATGAGCAAAACATAATTATCCAACTCCAAAAGAAACTCAAGGAGCTGCAGGTACTTTGACCATACGTGATGTTTTGTTCATCTTTGTAGTGTGCATTTTTAAGGAAAAATGTATCATCTACCTTATGCTAGGCTCGAGTTGAGGAGCTGGAGGAAGAGCTTGAGGCAGAAAGAGCTGCCAGAGCGAAAGTGGAGAAACAGAGAGCAGATTTAGCCAGAGAGCTGGAGGAGATCAGCGAGAGACTGGAGGAGGCTGGAGGAGCTACAGCTGCTCAGATTGAGATGAATAAGAAACGAGAGGCAGAGTTTCAGAAACTCCGCAGAGATCTTGAAGAGGCCACTCTGCAGCATGAGGCCACTGCCGCCACACTCCGGAAAAAACAGGCCGACAGTGTGGCTGAACTTGGAGAGCAGATAGACAATCTTCAGAGGGTCAAGCAAAAACTGGAAAAGGAGAAAAGTGAACTTAGGTTGGAATTGGATGATGTAGCCTCCAGCATGGAGCACATTGTAAAGTCCAAGGTGAATTGAATTGATTGACTTTTTTAGAAGTTAGCAACAAAATTACAATTCTGAATTGTCTAAATTAATGCAATATTTACTCAAACAGACTAATATGGAGAAAATTAACAGAACCCTAGAAGATCAAATGAATGAATACCGTAACAAATGTGAGGAATATCAAAGGTCCCTCAATGACTTTACAACTCAGAAGGCAAAGCTTCAGGCAGAAAATGGTAAATCAACAATTTTGTTTTTGGTCAACTTTAAATCAGTGAGAGCTATACAAGAAAAGATTATTTGATTGTTTCTTTCACTACATTAGATGAATTTTCAAGACAATTAGAAGAAAAGGAATCATTAGTCTCTCAGCTAACAAGGGGTAAGAATTCTTTCAGTCAACAAATGGAGGACCTGAAAAGGCAGTTAGATGAGGAAATTAAGGTAACGTACACTTGTCCACTTTTCCTATATTTTGACTACTGCTTGCACTTAAATAATGCATAATAGTCTACAACAAGGTAATCCAATATTTTCTTTTTTCAAGGCAAAGAATGCTCTTGCTCATGCACTGCAGTCAGCCCGTCATGACACAGATCTGCTCAGAGAGCAGTACGAGGAGGAGCAGGAGGCCAAAGCAGAGCTACAGCGAAGTATGTCTAAAGCTAATACTGAGGTGGCCCAGTGGAGAACCAAGTACGAAACTGACGCCATCCAGAGGACTGAAGAACTGGAGGAAGCCAAGTAAGACATTTCTAAAGACATTGGGACATTGGAAACCACACTCTAAAAAAATTTGGATATCACATTTGAATAAAATATGGACAAACCCAATGGTTAGGTTAAAATGTTAAATTACACCTTTTACCCAATGTTTGGGTTTGCCTACATTTGGCCAATTTTGACTTGAAACAATTTAGCAATTTTAGAATACACTACAAAGTCTGGCACATCCTGCTGGTGTTGATCTATAAACAGAATCAGCAGATTTTAATCTCCTTAGCCTGGTTGTTATTGAGTGTTTATGAGCTTTGAACAGAATGTACATTTAATTATTTCTACATAGGAAGAAACTGGCTCAGCGTTTGCAGGAGGCTGAGGAGGCCGTGGAGGCAGTAAATGCTAAATGCTCATCTCTTGAAAAGACTAAACACAGACTGCAGAATGAAATAGAAGATTTGATGGTGGATGTGGAGAGATCCAACACTGCTTCTGCTTCATTAGACAAGAAACAAAGACACTTTGATAAAGTAAGTGAAAGTATAGAAATTAACATAAAAAGTTATTACAAATTTTCCACTGCAATCTTAAGGTTGTTTATCCCCATTGATGGTTCCAAAAATGCCCCTGAAAACTTTATTTTAGAATCTTTATTTTATTTTTAAGAGTCTATATACACCCTTTTTCACAATAATAAGTTCAACTCCATTTCAACATTCACAATCTTCCTTTCAGATCTTATCTGAATGGAAGCAGAAGTACGAGGAGTCTCAGTGTGAACTGGAGAGCTCTCAGAAGGAGGCCAGATCTTTAAGCACAGAGCTGTTCAAGTTGAAAAACTCATATGAGGAATCTATGGATCACCTGGAAACCATGAAGAGAGAGAACAAGATTCTGCAAGGTTTCTATTTTATGCACGCTTCCATAAAATCACAAGCATATTTTTGTATTAAAGATTCAATGGGTTATGCAAAAACAATTCTATTTTTCATTTAGAGGAGATCTCCGATCTGACTGAACAGCTTGGTGAAGGTGGAAAGACAATGCATGAGCTGGAGAAAGTCCGTAAGCAGCTGGAGCAAGAAAAAGCTGAGATACAGGCTGCTCTGGAAGAGGCTGAGGTAGGAAGGTGCCCACAAAAATAAATGAAAAGAAGTGCATGTATGACATGAGTAAACTAATTCTGTGTATTACAGGGATCTCTGGAGCATGAGGAGGGCAAAATCCTGAGAACGCAGCTTGAATTTAACCAAATAAAGGCAGACATTGAGCGCAAGCTGACTGAGAAAGATGAGGAAATGGAGCAGGTAAAGAGAAACCAACAGAGGACCATAGACACCCTCCAAAGTGCTTTGGAGTCTGAAACCCGTAGCAGGAATGAAGCTCTGAGAATAAAGAAAAAGATGGAAGGAGATCTGAATGAAATGGAGATCCAGCTGAGCCAGGCTAACAGACAGGCAGCTGAGGCTCAAAAACAGCTCAAATCAGTTCAAGCTCATCTGAAGGTACAAAATGAGTTACTATTTAATAATTAGTTCTACAAGGTGTTCAGAAAAATAACTTTACTTTCCTACTTAATGGAAAATTTTGTAGGACTCCCAGCTTCAGCTGGATGACTCTCTTCGAGCAAGCGATGATCTGAAAGAGAACACTGCCATTGTGGAGAGACGTAATACTCTGCTTCAGGCCGAGCTTGAAGAGCTCAGGGCTGTTTTGGAGCAAACAGAGCGTGGACGTAAACTTTCTGAACAAGAGCTCCTGGATGTCTCTGAAAGAGTACAGCTTCTGCATTCTCAGGTAAAACACAAAGAGTCATCATGGATGTTGTTAAAAGGATTAATTGCAAACCCTTTACCACAAACTTACAACATTATCTGATACAGAACACCAGTCTCATAAATCAGAAGAAGAAGCTGGAGACGGATATATCCCAGTTTCAGACAGAAGTGGAAGAGGCAGTGCAAGAATGCAGAAATGCTGAGGAAAAAGCCAAGAAGGCAATCACTGATGCTGCCATGATGGCGGAGGAGCTGAAGAAGGAGCAGGACACAAGCGCTCACCTGGAGAGGATGAAGAAGAACATGGAGCAGACCATTAAGGACCTGCAGCACCGCCTGGATGAAGCAGAGCAAATCGCTATGAAGGGAGGCAAGAAACAAGTCCAGAAACTGGAGGCCAGGGTGAGTTCAATATAAAGTCAATATAAAGACTCCTATTAATTTTAGAAGGCATAAACAAAGCATTGGATAATGTTCTTCTACTGGATCACTCCTAGGTCAGAGAGCTGGAATGCGAAGTTGAGGCTGAACAGAAGAGAAGCAGTGAATCTGTGAAGGGAATCCGTAAATATGAACGCCGCATCAAAGAACTTACTTATCAGGTGGGATTAGAAGATTTAGATGTCACTGACCAGTGAATAAACCTGTTAATAATCAAAATAAATCATGTACACAGAATTAATCTTTAGTTGTATGAACCTTAGACTGAAGAGGATCGTAAAAACATAGCCCGTCTTCAGGATTTGGTTGACAAGCTGCAACTAAAAGTCAAAGCTTACAAAAGAGCAGCAGAGGAATCTGTAAGTGCTGTTAAAATTCAGAGACAGTACTAAAAATTGGTGCTGTCTAAATGACTATACTTATATTTGTCTTATATTTGCCTTCTGTAATAGGAAGAACAGGCAAATGTTCACCTCGGCAAATTTCGGAAACTGCAGCATGAACTGGATGAGGCAGAAGAAAGGGCTGATATTGCTGAATCACAAGTGAACAAACTGCGTGCCAAAAGTCGTGATGCGGGTCCGAAGGTACAGTAAACATGGTGAATTAATCATTTATTAAAGGTGCAATAAGTGATTGTCTTCAGAAACAATTTTTGATTTCCTGGCTGAAAGTCTCTTCACATCCTTATAGCAATCCTTATACTAAGTGGTCCAAATGTTTTTATATGTATTTTAATATTCTGTGGAAAGTGTAGGACCAGGCTGTCCTACCTGCCTGTCAAAATATGGAATTGCATACTTCTGCACACCCTATTTGTGTAGAAAGGACTTGATCATTGGCGCATTCACGGATGCGGTTCAGACAGTGAATGGCAGGCAAACATCAACATCCTACTTTTTTTCTTTAATTTTCAGACTGTAGTTAGTAACTGTATAATGTTTTCTCTCTGGTGAATGTTACATGATGTATTGAAGCGATGTAATGTCTAGTGTGCCTTCATGCATACAGGAGGTGTCTTCAGATGGCGATTTGCAGGGTGGGACGTAGGCTTTCAGTGCTATCAGGCTAACATTAGCATTTTCCAAGATCTCCTATTGCACCTTTAAGTTTAAATGTCAAATCCCAAGTTTTTAAAAGCCAATGCAGTAAGTAGGCACTATGTATTGCTATTTGCTTGCCAATGGAGGGGTTTTCATTCTAGAAAGTATGCAATTAAACTATCTTTAGTATGTTAAGTATGTCATCATTATTTGAAAGTTAAGCTTCTCTTAACATTTGCATATGTATTTTCCTTAATAGCCAATAGAGTGTTCATTTTTCCTTGTCAACATTCTTCTCCCACAGAAAGCGTTTGATGAAGAATAAAGTCCTGGAAATCTTCTGAAATCACCTGTATTTGCTTGCCTTTCTCTCTGTACACTATTGTGTTCTTTAACTTACATGAAATAAAGTCACTCTGCATCTAGTCTGTTGTCTTGTGAGTTTATGGAAACTGTGCTGTTTTAATTGGGCCAAGTTATAATACATCAGGTAATGAGTAGAATCTAAATTAACACACTGTATTATTAATTTAACCCAGCATTATACAAAAAAAATCTAAATGTTTACACAATGATCCATCAGTGAATGAAGCATATTCTTAGGCTCATTTGAATTGTTAACTGTGCCTCAAAAATACAGAAGTCTGTACTCTGATATTGGTCATGTCCTGTGGCAGGTGGAACCAAATCAGAAGTGTTCAGTAAATAAATCACAAAATAGTTTTAATGTTGGCCTTAATGAAAGATGAACATTGATTTTAAAATAAATGTAGGTTAATAATAAGTGTCAGAAACTAATAAGTGACAGATGGTGATGTCTAAAATGGAGAGATATAATAAAGCTTTATGTTCCTATAATAGACTGGACACAAAGAAGAAAGGCTCATGGTCAGTGGGCTATACTCTTAAGCACGTCTATAACCACAGACAGCTGTACTGATTCTTCAATGTGTCAGGCCATCTTTATGCTTCATAGGTGTTTCATGTACACATATAAAAAAATGTTTACAGTCAAATCCCAAAGGAATATTATGCAGGAAAATTCTGAAAACATACTATGAAAAAGAAATATTTTTACACTTATATGTTCTATTATTCCTAGTTTGTTAACAAATGCACAGTCGTTTTTCTGTAGTTTATTATTTATTATTACTATGATTAATAATTTTTTAAAAACTATTTATTTAATTAATTATTTTTGTGTCAATGAGTCCTGCTTTGCGTGTGAGTAGGGGAACCATGTACCACAGGGAGTGATTAGAGCAACTAATCTAATGAGGCTGAATTAGTTACATTTGGACTACATCTTTTGGGGTGTCTATTTAAAATGCTCAACATTTAAACAATCTCCACATGAACACCTTTCTGAGTTTTAAGAAGTAAAAGTGAAATTTATGTTTAGGTCTCTCCCAAAATAAAACTGTAATTATTACTAAATATTACTTTTGTATTTTAATGTTGCTCTAATTGTTATTTTTGAATTTAAATAATAATAAAAAAATTCTAATAAAATAAAAAATATTTTATTAAATTGTACATATATTTTTCTTTAAAAAAATTGCAGCTACATCCTTTACCAAATAATGCACATAGAGTAAAGTACAGTTTCATGGCTGATTTAAAATATTAGTAGGAGGCAAGTCACTGGCCATTGGTAGATCTGGCAACATGTTTCTTCTAGGCCATGTGTATGTAGTTATCATTTCTGAAAACATAGTAAGCCATTAAATTATAAAACTGGTAACAGTATACAGTGTGGAGATATAGGCATTAGCAAGTGTAATTAAGCAGCCAGCTGTTATGTAGTTGAACATTCATGGATAATGTGATCTAATTTGATGACCAATGAGGACAAAATGAATGTTTGAGTATTAAATGCTGCTCTAACTTCTGAAAAACCAAGAGAGGTCATCGTTATCTTTCTCGAGTCCTTCAGCAGTGGCTTGGCATTTCTCACTTCCTTTTGCACTTTGACGCCAGTCATCGTTGAAAAGATGTGGCTGGGTGTCAGAATAGAACAGTCTTATCACTTGTCATAAGCACTTAACTCCTTGTTTATCTGTTGACCCTTCCTGTGTGGTAATTGTCAAGGGTACTCACCTTTCATTAATGTTAGTTGCACATATAAAATTCTATTCAATCTTTACATATATTCTAAATCAGAATGGATATGAAACATTAAACAGAAATTACTTATACAATATTTTAAAACTTGACAATATTATAATAATGTGATTTCTTCCATAGCTTTAAACACCATTTAAATCTTTCTGTCTGCAAACATTTGTACTACACGAAGAGAATGTCTCCCTATGAGGCCTAAGGATTAGTGTTCATTTCATCACTCACAGTTGCAAGGACACAGACATGGAAACACCAACATGTGCATCTTAAAACGCAGAATTAATACGAGTATGAGCCTATATACCATTACAAGAATTTTAGCATACCGTAACATACTGATGGGTCTCTGTGTATGGCTGTCACTTGGTTTTATTTATGAGCAAAGACACCTATAATGGCCAGGCCGCAGATTATACTTGATTCCAGGCAGAGACATCCAGTAAGGCTCCCAGTATGATGTGGTTTTGCTCCTCCATCAGTGAGATTCACTCTGTAGGAATTTGACAGGGTTATCTTTGTCCTCAAAGAAACAATGGGTTGTCAACAATATGGGTTACAGGGGGAGACACTTGTGAATTACTGTTCTCAACAATGAAGGATGGCACGGCAAAAAAATATCATTGTTCCCTATGCAGTGGACAAATTCAGTTGACTCTTCTGCACTTTTGTATTGTATTATCATTATCTTCTTTGACTGAATCTAAGGTATGGCACCTGTGGCAGACCACTGTGTGTGCTGTTCGACACTTGCCGCCTGGTTAATCTCGCAGGCTAAGATGCTTAATATAGATGCAGACTCAGAGGGCATCTGATATTGTTGTTTGTGTCTCTGCAAAGACTGGGCTATGATGACAAAAAAACACAATGTCGCATATTAACCCTCCTTAAGCTCTTGGAGTAATTGAGAGCCCATGAGGCATGCGGTTCAAACATATCACTTTACTGAAATACGATGCCATCTCCTGAGTATTCAAAACAATGCCAGATGACAAATATAGAATTCCATCTAAAGTTTGTTAAGACGTCCAGAATTTGAATCCCTTTGTTGTCTGTTAAACCCTCACGGGGCATTAAAGTAATGCAGTGATGGCATTTACCACAAGAACACACAAATGGAATAAATCTATAAATATCTTCTGTCCTAAGTTGTGAAGCAATGTCCAGCTCAGATGCATATTCTTTAATGTACACTAACAATTTTGTCTGGCTTTTATCATTCACGTTTCATTTAAGTACAAACCACTTATCTCTTTCCCCCCCAGAACTAAATTAGGCCTTCGCTATCAGAGAACCTAATATGGAGACCTAACAAATCTCAACAAAGATAAGACTTAACTCAACTAGCAGGTTCTTGTTTCTCGCTAATACCCCTAACTACACTTGCTGCACCTTAATAGTGGTCAGACCCAATAGCATTCCTGCCTTATGGGATACCTTCCCCAAATTTGGGAGGGTGACTTCCTTTATAAAGTGATCTCATGGTTGGTGACCAGACAAGTCAGACGTTTCATCTGAGGGTAAGTTTTGAGCCAAAACTCCATGGTGAAGTAAGGATTTAAGAGAAAAGTTTTTTTTTTGCTGAATTTTTTTAACTTTTATTTTGTTGCTTTCTTCTAAAGGCATCTATTAATTTTTAGTGACAGATAAAAATAATTTATTTTAACAGGTTCTTCTGCCGCCGCACTTAGTGCACATCAGGTATGAGTCAAGCTTGTTTTTTTGGTATTTAAGAATTATTCTTTTTATAGTGATATTTTAAAGCTTCTTTTTAAGCAATTTTTGTGCAACATTTGCAAGTTTTAAACTTGACTTAACCACGGACTTAACCAACCTCATCATCTCCAGAAAAGGCAATCATGGGGGACGCTCAGATGGCAGAGTTTGGAGCAGCAGCTTCTTACCTGCGAAAGTCAGATCGAGAGCGCCTGGAAGCACAAACCCGTCCCTTTGATATGAAAAAGGAGTGTTTTGTGCCTGATCCAGATGAAGAGTATGTGAAAGCTTCAATTGTCAGTCGTGAAGGTGACAAAGTCACTGTACAGACTGAGAAAAGAAAGGTAGGCTTAACTAATTAATCATTTTGCTATTTTAAAGGGTGGGCACTTTCAATTACACATTTTCAAATTGGTCATTATGAGCATTGGAAACATTATGAGCACTTTCACAAATTTGTCCATTAGTGAGTTCATTATTATTAAAATGGTAGCTTTTTTTTGTAAATAATATGCATAATAACTAATTTGATGCCACTTAACACAAAAGTGTTATGTTAATAATTACAATTTTACTGTTTTCTACCAGACTGTAACTGTAAAGGAAGCTGACATTCACCCCCAGAACCCCCCAAAGTTTGATAAAATTGAAGATATGGCAATGTTCACCTTTCTTCATGAGCCAGCCGTGCTGTTCAACCTCAAAGAGCGCTATGCAGCATGGATGATCTATGTAAGAGGAGAATAGTTCAATGTCACTTGAAAATAGCATTCCAATTAGCTTCAATTACTGAACTGCATTTATCCTTTCCCACAGACTTACTCAGGGCTGTTTTGTGTCACTGTCAACCCCTACAAGTGGCTGCCGGTGTACAATCAGGAGGTGGTTATAGCCTATAGAGGGAAAAAGAGGAGTGAAGCTCCTCCTCACATCTTTTCCATCTCTGATAACGCCTATCAGTACATGCTAACAGGTACGGACAAAAACCTAAAATCTGCTCTGCTTAGCAAATCTGAGCACTTCTCTTTTACCTGAAAGCATTAATCAAATCGGGCAAAATATCTCATAAAGGGTGAAGAAATGTATAACGTGTTGCGATTGACAAATCTCTGGATCAGTATTTCTCCTGTAAAAGACAAAGAAAATGAAATAAAATAATAACCCAAGAGTTAGTGACATTGCAGTATTTTCCATTTCAGACAGGGAAAATCAGTCAATTCTGATCACGTAAGTAAACTTACTTTTCCTTTTTATGCAATTTCTTGGTTAAGTACTTTAAGTAATTTTTAAGAGGACAGTTAACACAAAAATGTAAATTCTGTTATCATTTACTCAACATTCATTGCTGCAATTCTGTCCGTTTTTTTCTTCTGTTGAACACAAAAAATGTATATTTTGAAGAATATTGGAAACACATTGACATCTATAGTATTTTCCCCCCTATATGTGGCAGTGGCAACAAATTTTTCGGACATTCTTCAAAATATCTTTATTGTGTCAAAAAAAAAAAGTTCATAAAGGGTTGGAACCACTTTTATTTTTGAGTGAACTGTCCTTTAAATATCAAGTTATTGTTTTATGTTACTGTAGTGGAGAATCTGGTGCAGGAAAGACTGTGAACACAAAGAGAGTCATTCAGTATTTTGCAAGTATTGCAGCTGGGGGCTCAGCAAAGAAAGAAGGGGCAGAAAAAAAGGTAAGTGTCATATGCTTTTACAGTTATTTAAATGAAAAATAAAAACTATATTACACCACACTAAAGCATTTACTTTTTATTAAAGGGAACCCTGGAGGATCAAATCATCCAGGCTAACCCTGCTTTGGAAGCTTTTGGCAATGCAAAGACCATCAGAAATGACAACTCCTCAAGATTTGTAAGCTTCAACATTTCATGTTAAACTTTTAGTGAACACATTCTGTAAATAGTGACCCAGTTTGCATCTAATATGATAGGATGCATGTCACAGCTCTATCAAGCAAATAGTGTGAGAACACCCTCTGCTGGATAAACCAAAATGATATAGCAGACTGCAACATGAGTCATCATAATTTTTTTGTATTCATAACATTTTTCTTTTGTATGTAATTTGTCTCTTGTAATTTGTATATCTGTTTGCATAATAATAATACAATACAGAAAAAATAAGAAAATGGGGAAAAAAGTAATTATACAATTAGAGTGTGAATTATACATTTAAATCAGAAAAAAAGGCCTTTGACTTAATACCAGAAGTTAAAATTAACTGAATAAAGGTAATAAGTCTCTTCCGAAACATTTTAGCTATCAGTAATTTAAAAGCCATACTAATTAATTTTGCATATGCAATTTTTAATAATTTTAATAAATTAAACTAATTATTTTTGATCATTGCTTTATAGGGAAAATTCATCCGAATTCATTTTGGTGCCAGTGGAAAGTTGGCCTCAGCTGACATTGAGACATGTAAGAATTCATTTGATTTAAACATCTAGACTCTTTATCTGGTGATACTGAGAATCAAATATGAACATTTATGCTTTTGTAATTGTAAATATATCAGATCTTCTGGAGAAGTCAAGGGTGACTTTTCAGCTTAAAGCTGAAAGAGACTATCACATTTTCTACCAAATCCTCTCTCAGCGGAAACCTGAGCTGCTGGGTGAGATGCATTGGATATCCTGTAATCAAGGGCCTTTTACAGTTTTGGCATTAAACAACAAACTGAACGTTTTTTTTCTGTCTTTTGAAACAGAGATGCTGCTCATCACCAACAACCCCTATGACTACGCTTACATCTCCCAAGGAGAAACCACCGTAGCTTCAATTAATGATGGTGAAGAATTGCTTGCCACTGATGTAAGAATTATTCACATTACATCTTTGTCTTTCTCTC
Source organism: Danio choprae (assembly GCA_903798125.1). Lineage (NCBI taxonomy): Eukaryota > Metazoa > Chordata > Actinopteri > Cypriniformes > Danionidae > Danio > Danio choprae. The sequence continues at coordinate 3,873,434 of CAIGQW010000532.1, forward strand.
ACTGCAAAGGTCTTAAATCACATCTCTAATTCTGTAAACTTTAGGAAGCGTTTGATGTACTAGGCTTCACTCAGGAGGAGAAAAATGGCATCTATAAATTGATTGGAGCCATTATGCACTTTGGCAATATGAAGTTCAAACAGAAGCAGAGGGAGGAGCAAGCAGAGGCTGATGGGACTGAAGGTGTGTATAGCATAAATCCTAAAGAGGCAACTTAAGCATAATATTATATTCCCTTCAAACAGATAAATATGATTTATTTCATAGATGGAGACAAAGTCGCATATCTGATGGGCCTAAACTCTGCTGACCTTATCAAGGGTCTGTGCCATCCAAGAGTCAAAGTAGGAAATGAGTGGGTCACCAAAGGACAAAATGTCCAACAGGTGAGTTGGATTGTTGTCACCAAAATGGTATCTATTTATTCATCTAGTGGCATACCATACAACCCCCTTCTCTGTGTTCAGGTGTACTACGCTATTGGTGCACTGGCCAAGTCAGTGTATGAAAAGATGTTCCTTTGGATGGTTGTAAGAATCAATCAGTCTCTAGACACCAAACAACCACGCCAATACTTCATTGGAGTGCTGGACATTGCTGGCTTTGAGATCTTTGATGTAAGTCTTCCTGGAAAGATCCTTACACTGTCATGTTTAAAAACGCATATAATTGTGTGACTTAACTATCTCTTTCATTTTCAAAACTACAGTTTAACACCTTTGAGCAACTCTGCATCAACTTTACCAATGAGAAACTGCAACAGTTTTTCAACCACCACATGTTTGTGCTGGAACAAGAGGAGTACAAGAAAGAAGGGATTGAATGGGAGTTTATTGACTTTGGCATGGATTTGCAGGCCTGCATCGATCTCATTGAGAAAGTGAGTCACCAATTTGTGTTATTATGACACATTATAAACATTAAATGATACAGTATATGCTATTACTTCACCATTACACTTTGTTCCTCATTGCTTCAGCCTATGGGCATCATGTCAATCCTTGAAGAGGAGTGTATGTTTCCCAAAGCCAGTGATTCAACCTTTAAAGCAAAGCTTTATGATAACCATCTCGGGAAATCAAATAACTTCCAGAAACCAAGGGCAATCAAAGGGAAACCAGAGTCTCATTTTTCTCTGGTCCACTATGCTGGTACAGTTGACTATAATATCAACAACTGGCTGGTGAAGAACAAAGACCCATTGAATGAGACTGTGGTGGGACTCTTTCAAAAGTCTACAGTCAAACTCCTGTCAATGCTCTTTGCTAACTATGCAGGGTCAGAGTCAGGTATGTCCAAGCTAAATTCGTCACGCACAATAGAATCACATTTGCAATTACAAATGTTTTAAGTGTTACAAGATTTAAGCAATTAATCTCTTATATTATCTCAAGATAATGGTAAAGGAGGTAAAGGAGGTGGAAGTAAGAAGAAGGGCTCTTCCTTCCAGACTGTGTCTGCGCTTCACAGGGTAATTAACTGTAGTAGATATATGTTTTTAAAAAATTCAGGAAACCGAAGATAGTCCTTAATCTCTTTGGTCTTAAATTCCATGTGCATTTCTACCTACAGGAAAACTTAAATAAGTTAATGACAAACCTAAGGTCAACTCACCCTCATTTTGTGCGCTGCATCATTCCTAATGAGACAAAGACCCCTGGTGCAATGGAGAATCCTTTGGTCATGCATCAGCTACGCTGTAATGGTGTGCTGGAGGGCATCAGGATTTGCAGGAAGGGCTTCCCCAACAGAATACTCTACGGGGACTTCAAACAGAGGTAATTATTATTGGTTCTGTGACATTTTAACTAAAGTCACAATAACACTTTCCATGATTACACTTTATGACTTATTTACAGGTACCGAATCCTAAATCCTGCAGCCATACCTGAAGGTCAGTTCATAGACAGCAGGAAAGGAGCAGAGAAACTGTTGGGTTCACTTGATATTGATCACAATCAATATAAATTTGGACACACAAAGGTTATTTTATATGGATTATATTACATGACAGCGCATATAGCAATGATAATTTAGTTCTGTAAGTAAATGTTTGTTTTTCTAATGAATTCTACCTAGGTGTTCTTCAAGGCTGGTTTACTGGGTCAGCTTGAAGAAATGAGAGATGACAGACTATCTCTAATTATTTCTGGAATTCAGGCAAGATCCAGAGGACTCCTTGCAAGGGTTGAGTTCCAGAAGATAGTTGAAAGAAGGCAAGGATCCCACATATTCCAAATTACCTTACATTTCCATAATTTGCTTAATGTTGATCTTGGATGACGAAAACATTGAACCTCCTCATAGGGATGCCCTACTGGTTATCCAGTGGAATGTCCGTGCCTTCATGGGGGTGAAAAATTGGCCCTGGATGAAGCTTTTCTTCAAGATCAAACCTCTTCTCAAGTCAGCAGAAGCAGAGAAAGAGATGGCAAATATGAAAGATGAATTTGCCAAGCTCAAAGAGGCTTATGCTAAATCTGAAGCAAGAAGGAAAGAGCTAGAGGAAAAAATGGTATCTCTTCTCCAAGAGAAGAATGACCTACAACTTCAAGTTCAAGCGGTCAGTTAATATTTGCAACTTTTAGATAACACATGTAGGTAAATTTATGTGTAGTATAAAAATCACTGTAATTTTAAATACATTTCAAAACAGGAGCAGGACAATCTCTGTGACGCAGAGGAACGATGTGACCAGCTCATCAAAAACAAAATCCAGCTTGAGGCAAAAGCCAAAGAGCTCACAGAGCGACTTGAAGATGAGGAGGAGATGAATGCAGAGCTGACCGCTAAGAAGAGAAAGCTGGAGGACGAATGCTCTGAGCTGAAGAAGGATATTGATGATCTGGAGCTCACTCTGGCTAAAGTGGAGAAAGAGAAGCATGCTACTGAGAACAAGGTTTGGTTTCCCTTTTTATACAATACAACACAAATACTGGAAAACCACTAATGGGGTTAAAAGAATTCTGGTGTGATTGCTCTTCAATTGAGTGCGGTTCAATTGAATAAGTGTGAATGTTGCCATCTGAAAATGGTGGGTCCCTTGAAAAGGTGGGTCTCAATTTATTTCCAAACAAACTACTGTTTGACTAAAATATGAACACAAAAAGACCAAAGACATCAAAATATATAGTAAACTGACATGAATTTACAAGAAGATACCTTAAAAAGTACAGAGTGAAGTTTATTTATAAACTAATTTCGAGAGGAGCACGTGCTTATGATTGACCGCAGCTGGTCCCGCTTTAGCTAATGCACAATCCACCAATCAGACGATTCCTAAATCACTATAAATAACCAAAGTATCTCACCTTAGCCATCTTCGTCCCGAAGAATCCCCCCTTCCACCCCTACTCCTCCCCCTTTCCTCGACTGGGCGGCACGGAGGCTCGGTGGTTAGCACCGTCGCCTCACTGCAAACGCCTGGCTCGAATCTCACCCGGCCGGGCAGCGTTGCTGTGTGGAGTTTGCACGTTCTCCCCGTGTCTGTGTAGGTTTTCCCCGGGTTCTCCGGTTTCCTCCCACAAGCCAAAAACATGCAACATAAGTAAATTGACCAAAACCAAATCGACACCATAGACGAGCTATCAATCAGCTACAGTTCTCTCCACAAGTATTCACAATTACATTAACAAGCGGGGGAGTTCTCGAGACCTACCTGAGCTCAAACTCCCCTCTCGCCCCGCAAACGGGAGGGAGCCCCGGGCTCGAGGATCTCATGAGCTCAGGGCTCTCTCCCGGGACAGCATGCCAAACTCGCTTTTACATTCAATCATCAGCTAAGTGTGAACTCTTGAAATGCTCAAACATACCTGGGAAATACTGTCACTGGACCTTCTTACAGCAAATATTTGTTTGTATGCAACAGAGAAATCCCTGGCCTTCACTGTAAAAAATCCTGGGTTCCACACAATTCCTTTATGTTGTCACAACACAAATCAATTAAGTTAACTTAATCATTTTTACAAGTTTAATTGGATTGAACATAAAACAATTAAGTTGTCCCAAAATAAGCTTAAGATTTGTGTTGTTTAGACCCATTTTAAACAAATCGTTTGAACAAGCAGCAAAATTCTTTTTTTGAGTGTTGTTTTCACTCCCTTACACATTTTATACGCTCTTAATGAGTTCTTCGATGGAAAAATCATTACAAATTTAGCCCAGCACATGGCATTGTTTTGGATGCATGTTAAGTTCTGCGCTATAAACTAATTTTTTTATCTTCAGATTTGGTATTAAAAATGTCAGTGTGAATGCTAAATTAATTAGGACTAAAATGTAATGTTTTTTTCTTTTTGGTCTGGACCAAACAAACAAGAGATCAACAGTACAAGTGCCAACACATCCATAATATGTATATTCTTTCCCAGGTGAAGAACCTGACAGAGGAAATGGCAGCTTTGGACGACATAATCGTAAAGCTAACCAAGGAGAAGAAAGCCTTGCAGGAAGCTCATCAGCAGACACTGGATGACCTGCAGAGTGAGGAGGACAAAGTCAACACCCTCACCAAGGCAAAAGCAAAGCTAGAGCAACAAGTAGATGATGTGAGTTTCACAATTTACCCCTACCATATATATACACTTAAAAAATTGCTTGGTTGTTGTAACCCAACATTGGGTCAAATATGGACAAACCCAATGCTGGGTTATGACAACCCAGCATTTTTTAGAGTGTAGAAAATTCTGTATTAATATTCTTCCAGCAAGCAAATGCAATCCAACCAAGTGACATTAAATAATCAATCAACCATTTTAAATTATTTATATCAGCTAGAAGGATCTCTTGAGCAAGAAAAGAAGATCCGCATGGATCTAGAACGAGCCAAGAGGAAACTAGAAGGAGACTTGAAATTAACCCAGGAAAGCCTAATGGACCTGGAAAATGACAAGCAGCAGTTAGAGGAGCGCTTAAAAAAGTAAGGCAAATTCTCCCATTCTTTCACAGTCCAATCTGTTTGTTCAACACCAAGTACTTTACAATTATAAACACCCATTTCCAATTATAGGAAAGACTTTGAGATCAGTCAGCTCAATGGGAAAATTGAAGATGAACAAACTATTTGCATTCAGCTGCAGAAAAAACTAAAGGAACTTCAGGTAACAATTAAAAAAATAGAGCATATTGACATTGAAAATTTAAATGAGTCAGTGAGACAACCCTGGCATGTTGTCAATACTAGGCACGTATTGAGGAGCTGGAGGAAGAGCTTGAGGCAGAAAGAGCTGCCAGAGCGAAAGTGGAGAAACAGAGAGCAGATTTAGCCAGAGAGCTGGAGGAGATCAGCGAGAGACTGGAGGAGGCTGGAGGAGCTACAGCTGCTCAGATTGAGATGAATAAGAAACGAGAGGCAGAGTTTCAGAAACTCCGCAGAGATCTTGAAGAGGCCACTCTGCAGCATGAGGCCACTGCCGCCACACTCCGGAAAAAACAGGCCGACAGTGTGGCTGAACTTGGAGAGCAGATAGACAATCTGCAGAGGGTCAAGCAAAAACTGGAAAAGGAGAAAAGTGAACTTAGGCTGGAGTTGGATGATGTAGTCTCAAACATGGAACATGTTGTCAAGACAAAGGTATTCTAAATACAGCTACTCGTAAATAAAAATTAGCATTTGTCATCTTAGCTAAGAAGTAATTCTTAGTCAAATTATGCACCTTGTACAGGCAAATCTTGAGAAGATGAGCAGGTCTTTGGAAGATCAAATGAATGAATACAGAACAAAATATGAGGAGGGTCAACGCTGCATCAATGACTTCACAATGCAAAAATCTAAACTACAATCTGAAAATGGTAAGACTATTAAATAACTTTCAATTCAATCATTTTAGTGACAGAACTCAATGAACAATGATAAAATACGTGATGATCCATTAGGTGAACTTTCAAGACAGCTGGAGGAAAAGGACTCTCTCGTCTCCCAGCTAACCCGAAGCAAGATGTCTTACACTCAGCAAATTGAAGATCTTAAAAGGCAACTGGAGGAGGAAACAAAGGTGTGAATTGAGTATGATTACTGTATGAATATATATATATATATATATATTTTTTTATTAATTGGATACATTTTTTTGGTCTGTTAAATGATTCTGCATTCTCCTCCAGGCAAAAAGCGCTCTCGCCCATGCTGTACAGTCAGCCCGTCATGACACAGATCTGCTCCGAGAGCAGTACGAGGAGGAGCAGGAGGCCAAAGCAGAGCTACAGAGAGGCATGTCCAAAGCTAATTCTGAGGTGGCACAGTGGAGAACCAAGTACGAAACTGATGCCATCCAGAGAACCGAAGAACTGGAGGAAGCCAAGTAAGATCTGTTTCTATGAAATATTCCATACAAATTCTTCTTTAAGGTTTAATTTCTCTACTGACAGATAAGCTTTTTGTTTGTGTTATGTTTATTTTCAAATGTAAGACGAACAAAAAGTTTTTCTGTTAGTAGGCCAAGCTTCCCTTAACAGAAGGTAAAACTATAATAACACGTCAATCTGTTTCTTGTAGGTGTGCACCTTAAAGAAGTATCTAAAAAAATCTTCTTTTGTTTTCTATAACAGAAAGAAACTAGCTCAACGCTTACAGGAAACCGAAGAAGCTGTTGAAGCAGTAAATGCAAAGTGTTCATCCCTTGAAAAGACCAAACACAGACTCCAAAATGAGATTGAAGATCTCATGGTGGACCTAGAGAGGTCTAATGCAGCTGCTGCAGCCTTGGACAAAAAACAAAGAAACTTTGATAAGGTAATTGAACATGATTCTTCATTTAGCCACAACCACAGGTATAAGTACCTGTAATCCTAAAATTTGCTTACATTAAAAACAGGTGCTGTCTGAGTGGAAGCAGAAGTTTGAAGAGTCGCAGGCCGAGCTAGAGAGCTCTCAGAAAGAAGCAAGATGTCTAAGCACTGAACTTTTCAAGCTGAAGAACTGCTATGAGGAAGCTTTAGATCACCTGGAGACCATGAAGAGAGAAAATAAAAATCTCCAAGGTGAATAAACAGTTCACAAAAACATTTAAAATCTAAAATTCATTCATTCATTTTCATTTCGGCTTAGTCCCTTTATTAATCTGGGGTCGCCACAGCGGAATGAACCGCCTAAAATCTAAAATAGATACATTAAAATAAATAGTTTGCAGTGAGGGGGAAGCTTATAGGAAAGTACAGACATTCATTTAAAATTGTGGGATTGGAGAAAAAATGTCAGTGTGTTAAAATGCGATGTTCTTTTAGAGGAGATTTCTGATCTCACTGAGCAACTTGGTGAGGGAGGAAAGAGCATCCATGAGCTGGAGAAAATGAGGAAACAGTTGGAGCAAGAAAAAAGTGAGATTCAATCTGCTCTGGAAGAGGCAGAGGTAATTTTTCAGATGCTGCTTAATTTCATGATAAATTCCATGATCATTGTTGTTAAATCGAAATATGCAAAGTCATAGATTACAATCTTCTGCTTGAAAGGCATCACTGGAGCACGAGGAGGGTAAGATTCTGCGAGCCCAGCTGGAGTTCAGCCAAATTAAGGCTGATATCGAGCGCAAACTAGCCGAGAAGGATGAAGAGATGGAGCAGAGCAAACGCAATTTGCAGAGGACCATTGACACTCTGCAAAGCTCCTTGGAGTCAGAAACCAGAAGTAGGAACGAGGCCCTCAGAATAAAAAAGAAGATGGAGGGGGACCTGAATGAGATGGAGATCCAGCTTAGTCAGGCAAACCGACAAGCAGCAGAGGCCCAAAAACAACTTAAGAGTGTCCATGCACATATGAAAGTAAGACAAACTCTGGACCAATGAACCCTTTTCACAAGACTGTTATGGCATGTTTAACAGTCAACAGCATGTTAAATCCTCGAAAGTTTTTAATATATAGATAAAAAAAAAAAAGTATGAACATTTATATGTTTTTATGTATATATTCTATAATTTTTGCAACAAATTACAAAAAACGAATTTACATATTTTGTGAGGTGTTTGTAATGCAGCATGTATGGCACAGGAAAGTAAATTTGACATTATCAATGCTGTTATCAGTTTTTTTTCCCTTTTTCTGAAAGTCTTGATAACACCATCGTCAAGTTTTTCTTTATTATTTAAGCAAATAGGATTGTAAAAAAATATTTGTTATACTCTCCCATTCACTGCGCTCTAAGTTTACCCAACTATGATGACTTCCGCTACTGAGAAACCTGGAAATGTAAAAAGGGTGCATACTGCAAAAATGAAAGCCTATGGAGGGTCGGAGTTGTTAAAATGATTGTCTTCCACTCAACCATTTAGGATGCTCAGCTTCAGCTGGATGACTCTCTGAGAACAAATGAAGATCTTAAGGAGAACACGGCCATTGTAGAAAGACGCAACAACCTTCTGCAGGCTGAACTAGAGGAGCTGAGAGCAGCTCTTGAGCAAACCGAAAGAGGCCGTAAGCTTGCTGAGCAGGAGCTTCTGGATACCAGTGAAAGAGTACAGCTGCTGCACTCCCAGGTATGCCAAACAGTTTCTTACTCTTTATTTTGAACAGATCCATTAGACAAATTGAGTTTCTAATTTAATCCAAATGAATTTTCGGCCAGAATACAAGCCTGTTAAATCAGAAGAAGAAGCTGGAGACGGATATATCCCAGCTTCAGACAGAAGTGGAAGAGGCAGTGCAAGAATGCAGGAATGCTGAGGAAAAAGCCAAGAAGGCAATCACTGATGCTGCCATGATGGCGGAGGAGCTGAAGAAGGAGCAGGACACAAGCGCTCACTTGGAAAGGATGAAGAAGAACATGGAGCAGACCATTAAGGACCTGCAGCACCGTCTGGATGAAGCAGAACAAATTGCTATGAAGGGAGGCAAGAAACAAGTCCAGAAACTAGAGGCCAGGGTAAGTGACATAACAAAGATTGCAAAAAACAAACAAAAAAAAAAAAAAAAGTATTCTGATCATTGCAATTGGTTCTCTGTGGAAACATTGATGCTCTGCCAACAGGTGAGGGAGCTGGAGAATGAAGTAGAATCAGAACAGAAGAAGAGCAGCGAGGCGGTGAAAGGAATCCGCAAATATGAGAGACGTATTAAAGAACTGACCTATCAAGTAAGGCAAAAAAACAAAACATATTTATTTTCATTAGTAAATACACATATTGGTAACACTTTAGAATAATGGTCCATTAGTTAATGTATTAAATAACATTAACAAAGTATAATTAATCTTGTAAAAGACATATTAATCATAGTTCAACATTTAGTGATGCGTTATTAAATCAAAAGTTGTAGTTGTTAACATTAGTTAACAATGGACAACAATGTAGTTGGTAACATAGTTAACAACATTAACTAATGGACCAAGTAAGTGTTACCTACATATTGAAAGTGTAACAACTTTCCACACATTAAATTGTCACCTGTGTTTTGGGTTTTTCCTTTTGAAGACTGAGGAGGACCGCAAGAATCTGGCTCGTCTGCAAGATCTGGTTGACAAGCTTCAGCTAAAGGTTAAAGCTTACAAGAGGGCTGCAGAAGAAGCTGTAAGTATTGGCCTAAATATCACGCATTTTTGGTGAAACTATACAGTCTCAGAAATGCTAATCCTGATTCACAGGAGGAACAAGCCAACACAAATCTTGGCAAGTTCCGGAAAATCCAGCATGAACTTGATGAGGCAGAAGAAAGAGCCGACATTGCAGAGTCACAAGTCAATAAACTACGTGCCAAAAGTCGTGATGTCAGTTCTAAGGTCAGTTAGTCTTATAGCTTAAATCTGTCATGCTCCATTTAAAAACCTCTCATTTCCAAGTACAATAGTTCTCATTTAAATTATATATATTATATATATTTACCACTTAAATAAAATCTACCTTATAAAGACATACTGTTGCAGTTGAATAACGTACCACGACTGATATGCTCTACGTCTTCTCTTTTTCTTACAGAAGGGACATGATCAAGAGTAAAGCTCAAGTGGACTTTCTGTGTGTCTCCTTTATGCTGAATTAGTTGCTTTTCTTCAGTCACATAGTAGAATAAAGCTGAATTGCATTAAATCTGTGTTGTGACTGAGTTTTTCACTGAAATAGCAAATCAGTACTACTTTGTGAAGGAAACAAGTATACCTAAAAATCAATCACAACATCAAGTCTTTTTGACATCAAGGTAGTTTACATGCATTGCATGGGTACAAAATCAGTCTAAATTTGTCATTTGTATTCACATGATTAATTTTTTTGTATTAAATAACTTTTTCTGTCTTTATTTTGGTGGACAAAAGGGTATGCATGCCTGTGTAGATGTCCAATGGACGTCAAGGTTTTGACATAAAATCGATTAGCATTTTAGACGTGTTTTTTGACCATGCTTGATGTCAATTTGATGTAGTTTTGACATCAAAATCCCCACTGGTCCTCATGTTTTGAATAATCTGTCAGGGGGTAGATCATATATTTAAATGATGTCTACTTTGTGGGGGAAATCTTAGGCTACTAATTTATGATTGCATCGTATCATCTTATTTTTATATACAAAAATACGTAATTGAATTGATTAAATGTTGCAATGTCTATTGTGAAATGTTGTGAAATGATATATACAGAAGTGCTGATTCACAACTCACTCTGAGTTTCTGTCTTCATATTCATAAACCCAGGGTAAAACAGTTTGTACGTCGATGTGTTAACACAGATTCATCATCATAACTGAAAGACATGAATCTGTTTAAAGGATTAACAGTACCTTTATTTGCATCAACTGTCTGCAAAAATTGGACGCTTAGTTTCCTTACTTCACTGTGACCTAAAATCTTCAACAGGGATGTTTCACATGTTAGTCTTCAAGCCATTATAACATAATTGAAACAGTGGTGCTCAGGGTTTTAACAGTCGATGTCCTCCCAAATCCTCCTGCAATGATAATCTTTTAATTTACATACCAAGTATGGGAGAATGGGGACAGTTGCACCACTTTTTGCATTTCCTTCAGTTTCCCATAGAGTTTTTTTGTTTGGAAAACCTTAAAAGTTTTATATAATAAACCAACATCTATCAGACACCCACCAACCCACATTGCTATAATATGATAATATATGCAGAATATAAACTTACACAAAGTCAAACGTAACTGACCCCGAGCAGTGAAACGGTTGCAACAACCCACAGAGACAGTTGCAACATTCATAGAAATGTAATAATAAAAAAAATTCTAAAACATCTGGTTGGATTTTTTTGTAAACAGACTAAATGTAAATTAAATTACTTTAAAACTGTAATGAAATAAAAATTGTACATTGTTAATATGACAAGCTTTTAAGTCAATGTTGTGATAGGAACTAGGGTTAGGGTTAGCTATGAACACTCTTTGTTAGCTCTAGGGTTAGCTCTGTCAACCATGATTAAACTTTCTATGCTAGGTACTGTAGATACAATAGCTTTAATACTTGATGGCTATATCTGAAGCCTAGATAACAGTGATTAAAAATATATGAATGAATAATTTTTCACAAAAACAGATAAGACAGTATGAGAAATCTTCTGAACATTTAAAAAAAAAAAAGATTATACTGAAAGAATGGTTGTCAGTGTTCGTCCATGTCATGTGCTATTGTTTTCGTCATGTGATC
>CAIGQW010000532.1:3895843-3906820 GCA_903798125.1 Danio choprae
GAGAGAGAGAGAGAGCGAGAGAGAGCGAGAGAAAGCGAGAGAGAGAGAGAGAGAGAGAGAGAGAGAGAGAGAGAGAGAGTGATAGTGAGGCAGTGAGTCAGGCAGATGTCATTGGGATGAACTCACTTTGCCCTGGCTGGTCTTTGGCAGAGCATCGGTCTTGCCCTGGGCTGCAGAGACCTGAGGAGACAAGCACCCCTTTAGTCAGTGCAGTGCAGGGAGAAAGAGCAGAACGCCCAGGGTCGCAGGTCCCAGAGAGGGAGGAATAGGATGTACCACAATGACTGGGTTAGTATGTACTAGTTCTAATCAGTTTGTGTGTCATGAATAGTACAGGGGGAATCACACTTAAAGGAACACTCCACTTTTTACATTTTACAAGTTTCCTAGAATTATATAGTTGAGTTTTACCATTTTTAAATCTATTCAGCCGATCTCAAGGTCTGGCGGGAACACTTTTAGCTTAGCTTAGCATAAATCATTGAATCGGATTACACTATGAGCATCTCAATCAAAACATCAAAAAAGAGTTTTGATCATTTTCCAATTAAAAGCTTGACCTCTCTGTAGTTACTTGTTGATGGAAAACAAAAAGATGCTATGTTCTAGGTTGATATGGCTAGGAACTATTCTCTTATTCTGGCAAAAAAATAATCAAAACTTTGCTGGCATACCATGGCTGTAGCAAGCGCAATGACATTATGCAGCACCTGAGAATAGTCCCTAGCTAAGTAAATGGGTAACAGCGCTGTATAAAATCAATGCTCCCGCTGCAGCCATGGTACGACAGCAAAGTCCCTTAATGTAATAAAAGAGTCAAGCTTTAAATTATCAAAACTCTTTTTTAAAATTGCTCCGCCAGACACAGCGATTGGTTGAATAGATAAAAAAATGGTAAAACTCTATAGGAAAACTGTAAAATGAGCCAAATTTCCAAATTGTAAAATGAGTGTTCCTTTAACTGTGTTGTTCTATTAAAGGGGCTATATGTAAGAATTTTCATGAGTTATTTTTTTATTGCACATGTGTGAACCTTCCCCAATGCCTTAGGATGTCTATGAAAGGCTGTAGATTGAATTTTATGTGAATGACGCCTCTCTTTAGTTCTATGAATCTTGAAATGAATGGTTATACAATGTTCAGGATAATGCAGAGATATATATTTATTTTTTTTCACCCGAAAGTCATAGATTTGGAGGAACAATCATGAAAATTATGACTTTTCAACATTGTGAGTTTTTACCCTTTTAAATATTAAAGTAAAATACAACACAGAGAGCAAACATTATGCTAATAAATGATATCATGAAAGACTCATTTTAATGATGCACTGAGACCTTTAGCAGGCAGTCACTGTTTGAATACAAATTATGGAAAAAATATGGAAATAGCCGAATCAAATGCATTGTGTTTTCTAGATTTTCTCAGATAAGAATCCAGACTTAAGGTCCTTTCATAGAGCTGGTGAAGGATAGCTGGGTGGAAAATGGCTATGGAAGACAGACAAAATTACTCAACATAGATTCTGTAAGAAATTCTTAGCGTACAAAATTACGGAAGGCCACATTATCTATTAGGGCAGGTGGATGTCAGTCACAGCACATTGCTAAGCCGTGCATTCATGAGCTCAGTCACAACTGACTGTTGCTTAAAGTTCAGGATTAAAAAAATGGCAATTTACATTGACCAGCAGTAGTTTGAGACAAGTGTACACACAAGAAGCAACATTAACAGAATTTGAGATTTCATATTGCTGCACTATGGAGTGGAGGAACTATGATGCCATTTTGTATACAAAAGCCCAGAAGCGAGTTAGCATTTTAGCACTTCCGGTTCCATCGTCTCAGAGTTAAATGTTTTTTTAATAGGAATTTAGTTAAAATGTTTAAATAAAGTCTGCGGTAAACTCAAATAAACCTAACATATTATTGGGAGTCAGATGGTGGCGACGTAGAAAGTGAGTGACCTGGGTGTAGTTTGTTAATAGCCTATGGTTAGCCTTTTTGTGCTTGAAAATTTAAAAGTCTTGAAAGTTATATTGTTTTGTGTAGATTATCTTGATGGACAAAGCGTGTAAGCATAATGACAATCAAAAATCCGGTGGGAAACTCCAAAGTGACGTCATAGTTTCTCTACTCTATTGGCAGCAAGAGTGCAGAACATGAACTTACAATTGTGTGTTGCCAAATAATATATCAAACTGAATCTAAAATCAAGAGGTTAAGTGCAATATCTAATGTATGTGTCTCTAAAGCTCAGATTATTTAATCCCTTGCTCACATGCAGTTTCTCCAGTTTCAGCCCCGTACAGTCGACTCACCTTGCCTCCTCCAGGCTGGTACTTCATGTTATCAGTGGAACCAATCTTGGAGCGTACATTTTTTAGGTCGGGTAGTGGCGCGTTGGTGGCCCGGACGTTTCGGGGGGCTCGAGGTACAGGAGGCTTCCTTTCTAGGGGAGTCTGCTTGGGTACAGGGGGTTTGGTGATGCGGGATGGGCGAGGGGTCCCGTTGGTGTCTGCTGTGCTGGTGGCAGAGGGTGGTGTGCGGGTTTTCCTTGGAGTTGCTTTAACTGTGAAAACATAAAGAAAATAAGGTAAAGTGCATGTAAACTGCAGCAGAAAACATAAAAGTCCAGGAGGTTGAAGACAATATGCATGAGAGGATAAAAATCATGTAGTCATTGACCTCATAAATGTTTTTTTCTTCCTAAGCCATCACAGAAGTGCCAGGCCCTCATCTGAGTGACAAGGTTTTGGGCTGTTGTGTACACAGAGATGAAGAGAGGAGTTGAAGGCTCTATCAGCATGATGGTTTGAGACAGGCCTCTGTGAGTAAGTCTATCCCTGACTATGTCAGCAGCTTCAGATCTGATGACTAACAAATGCACTAGTCAGTGTCTGTTAGTTCAGAACTGCTGCGTTTTCACGAAACAGTAGAGGTAAACTTCTCACCCCGCTCTTTAAGCGTCCATTAAAGCTGTATTCAGGAACAGCCACAGGCAAGTAAGCACCTTTATTTGTGCATAAGCGCCTCTGCTGACCACCGCAAAGAAGATCTCTCCTCACTTCAGTCTCTTTAGTGTTGAATTCTGTGTCTGTGTATTTGAGCAGGATAAATTTTTCTACATAATTTAATGGTTGTTATTCACGTCTCTGCTAATTGAAGCTATTGTCTTAATATGGTGTGATGGCTTTTTTTGTTGTACACTGAAGAAAGAGATGTCAATACAATCGATTTCAATTTTGAAGACAATTTTGCGTAGCTCGTCAGTGAACTACGACTCTACATAGTAAATGCTGCTCCATCTAAAAGAAAGAGCAGGAGGTTTACTAGAATGCATTTGAATTGCTCAGGTATATTAAATGATTTGTATTCCTAAATGAAAAAGGACTAAATGAAAACACTTTGCTGTAAGTTTATCAGGGCCCTTTTTTGGAGAGCTGCTGGTTCTCTCCTTTTCTATTAGCTGTTATTTTTATGCTGTATGGAGTCAATATTCACTTCATGAATTTTACCCTTTACGTGAATTTATTTATGATGTAAATTTTACCTAACCAAACCTCTACAGTATGCAAAATATTTATCTGGAGATGAGAAACTTCTCATTCTCACCTGTAGTTGTCTTTGTAGTAGTCTTTTTCGCATCTCCTGCTTGGTTTTCATTCTTTGTAGCTGTGAAACACAGAAAAAAAAACTCTGTTAAACTATGTAATTTTAAATTGCATTACGTATATATGCCTGACTTTAAATGCTGAATGCTTAACCTTGGCTCCTGCAGACTTCAGTCATGGTAGTGACAGAAATATTAATGAGAATGAAAATAAGGCTTTGTGGCAGAGAAGTTTAATGTGTTTAATTGATTGTACTGATTAGCAAAATGCAAATTGTTTGCAAAATCTTTCAGCAGTCAAAAAACTCCATTAAAACATTTTGAAAATTATATATGATCTAGAACCTTTACTAAGGTTTTCATCCATCTAAAATACCTTCTGCCCAAACTAAATTATATATAAGGGAACAACTCACCAGAGGAGCGTCGGGCCGAGGTGGTGGTTGGGGCGCTAGTGCCATTTTTAGAGTTGGTAGCAGAAGCAGCTTTAGCCTTTGGCACTGGAGGGCGACGCTGGCTTGCTGTACCAGTCTCAGAGGACTGAAGACAACAACAAGACAGCAGAATGATAAATGACCAGGGATGACGAATTGACATCAAGAGGTTGATAATATGAGAGAAAAACACAGTGCCTTAAAGTCTGTGCAAACTGGACGTTGCTGAGACTGTTTATTGGGGATATCTGGGGAAACTGAATATTGAGTAGGGGGTGGGTATTTATTTTTGCACAACATTCCCTCGTAGAAACTAGTGGTAAAAGTGGTGTGGTTTAGAATATTGCGGCTGAACCAGTCAAACTAACGTCAAGAGAGAAGAACCTCTATTCCCAATGAAGAAGCATATGGGCAGACTTTGACTGAAAATTACGCAAACTATTTTTTTTCCAGTGGATTAACTTGTTCACAAAAAGAAAAACAACGTGAGCTACAAAAATAAACATTGTAAATTTTGATTTCACACAGACTTTAAGGGTGACTTGATGCTTAATGGTGATTGTTCAGTTAAGGCAGAGACTGACTACTTGAAAAGAGCAGTCACATGATCAACCTTTAACAGGATTTTGGTATAGTAGGTATTAGTGTGGGCAAACTTTGGATTTCAACAAGTCAATAGATTCAAATATATAATTTCATGAACAAACAGTTCCCCAACTGAAAAATCACCTGTAGAGTTAACAAGTATAGAAGACACTGACACCAGAGAAAAAGGTGAGTGTGAATTACAGAACAATTATATTCCACAAGCTCCATGCATGAAAGTTAAAGAAATGGCAGTTTAGATCCTAATCACAATAGAGAGACATATAATTAGTCCCATTAAATGAATTGGTATCCGTCCTTGAGAAAGTTTAAAATAAACTACTCATATTTTATCCATTGGCCTAAAACATGACTCTCTCTTGGGATTTTGCTGGTAATAGAAATTGTTGAGTTAATAATGATACAGACGGCAAGCCATGGGCAGATTGTAAGAGAAGAGATGGGCATTGGAGAAAGCCACAAATGGTCTCTCCATTGATTGAAGGCTGGGTGCCAAACCACACATGAGGGAAATGCCATTAACTCACCTTTGCCTTATTCTCAACAGTAGATGAGGGATTTTTCTTGCTGTTAGCAGTGGGGGTAGTTGCCTTGGGAATAGGGCTTTTTTTATTGGCAGAGTTGGTGGTGGGAGAGGTGCGTTTGGTGGCACCTGCACTGTCGCCAGTGGACAGCGAGTTTGGTCTCGCTGAGCTTTGTTTGGTTGACCCAGCTGAAGGCTGTAAGAATGTTTTTGCAAAAAGCACAAAAGAAAAAACGATGCAAACATGGGAGCGTGATAAAATCAAGGTAGCAGCAATGGGTGTACAAACTTTTCATAAATCACGAAGCCATGATTTTGGGCAACTGATCTTTAATCTTTTTAAAGATGAGAAAACCCTTTATCTTTTGAAATGTGGCAGAAGCACATTAGATGAATGAAATATAGATCTGTTTTTCACACTTACCTTAGTCTTACTATCCGGACTGGTCAACTCTTTGCTTCCATTAGCTGTTGGAGACTTTGCAGATGTTTTTGCAGCCATCACATTCTTTTCAGCTTTGACTGTCTTGTCCACTTTTTCTCCATTGTTTTTCTTCTCCTCTTTCTCCTTGTTCGTCTTCTCAGGTTTGTCAGCTTTCTCATTTTTCTCAGCTTTATTATCTTGCTTCTCCTCTTTCTCAACCTTCTTCTCATCTTTGATGATCTGCTCACTCTTCTGAGTCTTCTCCATGCTGTCTGTTTTCTTTGAGATCTCTTCTTTCTTGTCGAGGTGGTCGATCTTCTCCATCTTCTCAGGCTTGTCTTGCTTTTCAATGATGTTGAATTTTTCCATCTTTGGAGCAGGTTCCGCCTTCTCCATTTTGTCCTTGGCTGTCTTATCTTCTTTCACTTTGGAAACAAGAAAATTTTCATATTTAGGGAAGCAAGTGTACGTGATTGTGGATGTTTGTTCACACAGAGCTTTTAGTTGTAGATTGCTTGGATATCCATGTTGTTTTTGGAACATTAATTAACAGCAAGCTACACTTTATGCCTCAGTCTCAGTACACTCTGTCAATAAGAATGAGAGCAGAAAAGAATGAGAGGTCATGGAAAAGGGCACAGAAAGTGACAGTGCCTTGAGCGGACAGACAGAAAAGCACATTGTCAGCCTGGATGCCTTATGTAACTTGGCACCATCGTCCCCTCAAAGTGAAAAATCAATGGCCAGCAGAAGACCAAAACACCAAAAACTGTTTGTGTGAGAGAGAGATTGACGAAGAGCAACAAAGACAGAAAGAAACAACAGAAAGAAAGGGCACACTGTTCCTGAAACAAGATGAAAGAGTCTTTCCAAAATACTGTGGATCAACATAATGACACAAATATTTCCATTTTTATTATGATATCATTTTTTTCATTTAATTTCAACAATATTTGTATAGATTTTATACTAAGAATGTACAATTATTTTGTTAGACTTGTTTGAAATCTGGCTTTTTGTATACAATTTGTCATTTGTTTCTTTTATAATTTTATCCCAACCTTGCAAAAAAAATCTGTAAAATTCTCCCTGATAATTAGTTATAAAGTTAAAACATTTATTATTTTTAAATTTATATTCTCCACAGACCCTCTAAAGTACCTTCAGGATCTCTGGCTTTATATCCTCCTCTGAAGCTTTTCAGATACAGACAGTTTAATGGATGGTAATATACCAGAGTGTATGTGTGTGTAAAACGTTGGGCTATGACAAAAGGACATCCGAAGGTTGATGTTGATATTTTTGTGCATCCCTGCAGATGGCCGGAGACACACACGAAAAGTCTGATCCATCTTCCTGTCTACCTAATATTTGTATCTCTAACCTCTGCATTTGTCAATCTGTCTTCATCAGGTGTGTTAACACACACACACAAGAACAAAACGAAAGATGCAGTCCATCTGCTGGAGATTTTGTGGATCACTTCTTTTAATTACTCCACACCTTAAGCAGAATATATACATGACAAGCTAAATGTGAAAAACAAAAACAAAAGAAGATTTTTTGAAGAGCATTAGACTTTACCAGCAGCCTTTAACTTCTGTAGTACCTTTTTTCCCCCTACAATTAGTGTCAATGGCTACTGGTTTCTAGAAAAAATTTTTTAAGCATAAATTCAGCATACTAATACGTTTTCTGAATATGCATGTTACACTGAACACTGAAACAATGCCTGATAAAGAAAAAAAATGCATATTAGTATTCATAAAATTTCATCATATCTTCCTACTTTACTCTATTTTGATCAAATAAGCTCCAGTGAGCATAAGATATTCAAAAATCCTTACAACATTGTTAGAACCCTAAGCTTTGTAGTGCATGCTCAGCCACACTAAGACAGAAAAACTGAATTAAACTGTTGATACATAGTGACACCAGTTGCAATTCAACAGCCAGATATCTAGAGATTCACCATCCACTGAATAGATCCCAAACACACACCAGCACATGAAGCAGCTTATCTTACCTACCATTACAAACACCTTTGGGCTGAATGTGAGCAGAGGAAGCCACATTCCCCTTTTCCGAAGACTCTTGCATTAACTGTATCCTGCCAAAACTTTGTGGCACACCAACAGACTGTTCTTTCTCAGTAGCAGGGGCTTCTGGGATACCCGTAGACAGCAGAACACTTTGCTTGTCCTCTACAGTAAAGTATTTAACGGCAGTCTGTGGTGGCGGTGGCACATCCTTGCCTGGATATTTATCAGGCAGCTGGAGGCTAGCGGGCACTGTCAGGTGGGTACTGCCTGACATTGTGCGCTGTACCACCCGGTTTTGTTGCAAGGGGGGTGATATGGGTGGGGGTGTCTCCTCTTTGCCCTCTACTGCACCCTCTACGTAGCTGTCATTCACCACACCGATCACGCAATAATTCGGCGTGGGGCCTGTTTGCAAGGTGCCATGGGGTGCATCCCAATCTAAAGATGTCAAGATGGCACTCCGTGGTGAAGGTCCCGATATCACCCCATTGGGGGAAATAGCTTTCCCTGGAGACACGGGTGATGGAGAGGACGAGAGGGTTGTGGGGCTTTCTGCTGTACTGCCCAAATTCTTCCCACCCCTGCTGCCCGGGTAAATGTTTACCCAATGGTCCGCCTCCTGGCTGATTGCTGTCGACTTGGTGGAAAGGTCCCGCTTGTCGTCCTCTACCAGTCTGGAGGACTGCAGCCCGCCTGGTTGCCCCTGTTGCCAGTTCCAGCCCTGGGCAGCTGTTGATGATGCCAAGCCTGGCATTGAGGGTGGCACCGAACACAGATCTCTGCACTCTGAGCGCTGGGATGACATCCTCACACAGTCCTTGTCTCTCTGGATAGATTTGTCCTGTATCAAGGTGTCTGTCCGTCAGTAAACGGCATTGATTTAGATGAATTTGTCTAGAGCGCCAGTCTCTAAACCTCCCTTAACACAGAGGCTGAGATGACTCTGCGTCTCTCCAAATCCCCCTCCTCTCTCTCTCTCTCTCTCTCTTTCTCTCTCTCTCTCTCTTTCTCTCTCACCCTAATTCTGTCTGTACATTCCTTCCAAGTCTACGATCACGTGACTGCAAGAGCTGCATCCTTATTGGATGTTGCACACTGAAAACGCTTGCTTTTAGCATCCAGCGTGTTTATAAATACCCCTTTTCTATCTCTCTTTCTCTCACTCACACATTGTCTGGTTTGGTGCTCAGAATGTTCTAGCAGACAAGAGCGTGCACCTTTACCCTTAGCCCTGGTGACGGAAGACGTCATCATAGCCTGGTCCTCAGGTGCTGTGTCCCTCACTGAACACAATAACATCAGTATCAATCTCGTTTAATCAGATATCAGCTTATTAGGCCTTTGGACCTGTATATCGACGGAATTGTGAGCTCTGTTGTTTACTGTGCCTTTAACACTCTAGACACAATGAGCCAGATTTGCTAACAGCTTGTGCCAGTGTAAGCTCTCTTTTGTTATTCTAAAACTACAGTTAGGATTTATTAGCAGTTATTTTTGTGGCTGACCTTACAGCATCTGCATTTGTAGGAGTTTTTCTTTCTGCAGTAAAATTTATTGGGTGAGAGTATTTGAATTGATCATGTTTGTGGTGATCATTTGACAGTTTTTTTCTGTCATTATTTAACACCTAAAATATTGCATCTTAACCCTTTTTGTGTCTTTTTTTCTTTCTTTTTTGGGTGAACCATCCCTTTAACAGGTAGGAGACGGCTCAAATTTGGTCTTTTCTAGTTTGTGGATTGTGGAGAACAAGGAGAAACTATACTAAATGCAAAAATTATGGAAGTAATGTCATATCCAAAAAGTTTTTATAAAATTAAAACATGCTTGATATTTTGTTGCTGATGTCAAATATTGTGTCCAATCAAACTTCAAAGCATTTGCTTGTCAAGTAAGTATATCATTACTTACTTAACAATTAATTGATAAATAATTGTGGTCATTAATGAATAATTGTAACTATATCACAATACAAAATCACTGACCAAAAAAGATTCAACTAAACATTACTGACAAAATTACAGATTACAAGCCTATGAGCTTTATGTTCCGGTTGCCAGATGTCAAGAGTTTAAATCCCCCCCCCCTCAGAAATTTTTTATTTAAAGTACACTGGTTAAAATCATGAACAAAACAGGTTAAAATAACAGAATAGAAACAGATGAATGCAAACAGGTGAATCAGATATGAGAGATTAGTACTCTATAACTTTTCCCCTCTAGTCATTACACACACCAGCCATTGGACATGAGACTGTTTAAAAATTATAGTTGTTTTTTTTAACACCTCGTTTATCATCTCAAGAAAGAGATCATTAAAATTAAGTTGAGTTATATAAATGACTTCTGCACATCTGTCGCATCTGCATTATTCAGCGCTTTACAGTATGTACAGTATGTGCACAGAAATAGCACATACATCCAAACCTCTATATTAGGTAACCAACTAGACCAGTAAATTACAAGCATCCTAACATGAAAAAAATTTAAGCAGCAAAAACTGTGGTTTTAAAATGACATAATAGAAACCACAAAACCAGACAACCTGCATTAAATACTGCTTTTCTGGCTCCCATTGTATCCGCCCTTCCAGACCTGAGCAGAGGCGTATGATGTCATAATTCATGTGGAGTCTCATTGGCTCCGACATCTTAATTTACGCACTTACTCCAAAGCATTGGCTGCAGTGACAAATATAAAAGGAGTCTTTTCTCTCTGTCTGTCTCATTGCTACAATGGGCCAGATTTTTGTGAATGGATTTTGTTATGAAGACATGTCAAATGTATTTTACTGTTTACATTCCTTTAAAAAAACATCCATGATTAATGTATGGAAGATTTGTTATTTCTGCATGTTAATTTCTTGGTTAATGTTCAAAAGTATTAACTTTTTTTTTTATTAATAATAAAGTTATGTAAAATAGAGCTATTTATCACTGTTGATGTTAGTTAATACATTAACTTACATTTACTTTGAACATGATTTTATTGTTTGTGTGTTTCCTATTGTACTTTATAATCATTTTTGCAATTTAATTGGTTTGAAACATTGGCTTACTCTTAACATTTATGTACAATAGATAACACATTACAATAAGGTCTCATTATTAAATGTTCTTTAATGCATAATCTAACATCAACAGTGATCAATAGCTACGTTACTGCATATTTTCAAATAAGCTTCAGCAATTATTGCAGAAAGAAAATTTTATCATATGCTCATTATATGCCAATAATGCACCATGAATTAATATTAAGTAGATATAAATGGCACTGCTGTATATACCCAAATGCAATTATTATATTATTATATATTATATTATATTATATTATATTA
>CAIGQW010000532.1:3908666-3926407 GCA_903798125.1 Danio choprae
ATATTATATTATATTATATTATATTATATTATATTATATTATATTATATTATATTATATTCATTCATTTTCTTTTTGGCTTAGTCCCTTTATTCATCAGGGGTCGCCACAGTGGAATGAACCGGCAACTTATCCAGCATATGTTTTACACAGCGGATGCCCTTCCAGCTGCAACCCAGTACTGGGAAACATCCATACACACTCATTCACTCACATAAACTTTGGCCAATTTAGTTTATTCAATTCACCTATACAGCATGTCTTTGGACTGCGGGGGAAACCGGAGCACCCGGAGGAAACCCACACGAACACGGGGAGAACATGCAAACTCCACACAGAAATGGCACCTGGTCGCCCCCACATTGATCGTTCGTGACACCACTCAAAGCCGTTGTCATAGGGCCTGTGCAAACTTGCAAACTCACTCATACACTCTCTCATTCACACACACACACTCATTCACCACAGCCAATTTTAGTTTACCCAATTCACCTGTTCAGACTGTCTTTGGACTGTGGGGGAAACCGGAGCACCCGGAGGAAACCCACGCGAACACGGGGAGAACATGCAAACTCCACACAGAAATGACACCTGGTCCAGTTGGGACTCAAACCATCGACCTTCTTGCTGTGAGGCAACAGTGCTAACCACTGAGCCATTACTGACAATGCTGATAAAACCCATATAAAAGTTTAGACAAGAAAACATTACACACTGTGGCCCTTACTGACAGCAATCCATTTTTAACTATGCTTTTCTGTTCTTAGTTGTTTTGAGTTTTAGATTTCCAATACAAATGCACCAATGAAAAAACTGGGGCAGATCCCAATAAGCTATACATTATGATTATGTAATGGCCACAGATAAATGGCTGATGTGAATTGACTAAAGTTTATTTAGGGATCAACATAATGTACAGCGTGAATTAACTGATAACAAAAAATAAAAGATTACCAGCATCTGCAGTAAATATACTAATATCATGTACAAATGACAAATGAGCCAACATAATTATTCATAAGGCACTGATATATTGACCATCCCTGCTTTCCAAATTTATCTAGAACACTTTAAATGATAAGTTCATAATGTGTGAATACATTAAACCGATGGGGCTGTACGCACACAATAAAAATTTCTTACCTGGATGATGTCCAGTGTTATTCAGTGATGAACATAGTGATCAACATGGAAATAAAAAGAAGACAAAAAATGAACATCAATAACACATATTTTTAACAGGTTTCTACAAAAAAATTAAGTTTATGAGTATTACAGATAAATCTAAAGTTAAAAGTTTCAAAATCTACATGTAGCAGGTGAATTGACAGACAGACCCCTTAATCTCATAAATACTAAAATTGACAGTGTTGAACAAGACAGACTAAAGCAGAACAGTCATAGAGCATAAGATGGCAAGGAGTGACATACAGAAAGCTGTTCACCCACAGAATGATTAGCAAATGTAAAATTCCACAAAGACAGTTGGCTAGTTGACACACACCTACAAGACATGTGCATTTTTGAGGGATGCTGTGACCAAGAGAAATTGTACTGAAATCCAAGGGATGGTAAACCAAAAATTAACAGTTAGTCGATTGCTGGTTGCGATGCACAGCGATCAGTGTGTTATGACTGCATTGAAATGTTAAACATCTTTATTATAAGAATGGATTACATGCAGCAAAAGTCCAAGCTATAGAGGACTGACACAAAGAAAGAAAGAAAGAAAGAAAGAAAGAAAGAAAGAAAGAAAGAAAGAAAGAAAGAAAGAAAGAAAGAAAGAAAAACATGGAGTACTTAGTATCTCGCTATAGTTTTTTTCTGCTACAGACATAGCTAAGCAGAGGAGGGCCCACTTCATCGAGCCATGCATTATGTAAATGATCTCCATATAGTCTTCATTTTCACCAACCTTCCAGTAGGGGGGGCTGTGCCAGCGGGGACTCCTGCTTCTCTGTGTGTGACGGGACGAAAGGCGTGGCCTCAGGGTTTAAGCTCGCTGCAGTGCTGGGGGAAGAGTGACTAAAAGCTGGTGCACTCTGAGGGGCAGGGAAGTCTGTGCCAGTGGACAGTGGGCCAGGGGTCAGACTGGAAGTGGTGGGTGGGTAAGTGGGGTGAGGGATGGGGGTTTTCACAGGGGTACTCTGGGATGGGGGGCTTGCATCTGGGGTTTGAGCCTGGAGCACAGAGTCAAGGAACATTACGGACTGAGTTGGACTAAGGGTTGACTTCTGATTGGGGTCAGATAGGTAAGCAGAGTTCATTGGTAACTGATCAGAAGGGTGAATACCAGGAAACCCTAGGTTCGGTTTACTCATATCATCTTTAGGTGATTTATCTTTATCCAACATAGCCTTGTTAATCTTGAGAGATGAATCATCTATGGGATTTGGAGTAGAGTCAAGGTAAAACGAGGAGTTGTTTGCCTGCCCGGTTGGTTGGGGTCTGCATGCTTGGGTGTTTGTGAGGTGCAGAGGGTCAGGTGTGAGTGAGGGCAGCGCACTTTCCTGATCTATACTAGCACTGGAATGAGGCTTTGAGACACCCAAATTAGGGTCACTAAAGTCCATGTCCATTACAGTTGGAGGAGCACTCCACTCCTCTGGAAGCTTCTTCCTGCTCTTACTCTTCTTGGCCTTGATGCGTCCTCCCCCTCTCTCTAGGAACTCACTTTCCCAAATCTCTTCATCTTTACAGGGAGGAGAGGGACAGCCATGGTTTGAGCTTTCTGAAGGAGTCTCTTCAGAGTCAGGGGAACCAAGACTGTCCAGAAGATCATACATTTCTTCCCTATTCTTGCGTTTCTTCTTTTTTCGCTTCTGCTGCTTCCCGGTTTCATCCTCAATGGACTTCTCCTCTCCGGATGCTGCATCTTGACTCTGGGAGCCCAAGGCATCAGTGTGACTCTGTTCTGCCTTGCTGGATGCATGGAACTGCTCCGTAGAGAGCATTTCCTCATCTCTCCAAGGGCTTCCCCAAACTTCTTTGTGTACAGAGAGGAAGAGTAAGTGTCACTGACTACCATACAAATCATCGGACATAATAAGTGTCCAAAAGCACTTTAAATCAACTACTTATCAATCACTGATCACTTGCATCACACATATGATGCATTACACCAGGAGATGATATGAAATCACACAAAATTCACTATTTACAATGAACAGAGTCATTGAGTATATAGTCCTAAACTTTGAAGAGCATTTGAATTAGACATGGGCTCCCTTTGGAAATAGAGTTTTCTGAGAGTACCATTACTTAAGGAGAGCGTTCTATAGTCCTGCAGAGTCACAGTCCTTCAGAGTTCTGATCCATACTTTAAAATAAAAATTAAATAAAAATGAGGTATAAAATTAACTTGCCTATAAAGTTCTAGTAACCCTGGGGCCTTTATTAACTTGTAGGTGTGTTTGATTATATTTGTTCTTCAACTCTGCAGGACTGTGTATCTACAGGCCAGTACTACCCCTGTACTTGTATTTTGTGAAATATGGCAAAATTCTGTGAATTTAAGAATTGTTTCCAGTCCTTGTCTGTTTTTTTTTTTTTTTTTTTTTTTCAAATATTAAAAATTGCAAAAACAAATGTTGTGATTTTCATCATAACTTGCCAGGTTGTAGAGACTTGTGAAGAACCATGGCTTCATGATCATCAGACAAACTGTAAAGTTTGTAAGGGCTTATGACCTCCTGAGCACTTGCACTCTGTAGAGCTCTTGCTCGTTGCTAGTAAAAATTACAATGACAACAAACATGCTTAAATATGCTTGACAAACTATTATTAGTTTAACATTTTTAACCTAACTTTAAAATTTAGGTTTGATGTATGATTACTTGTATTTTAAATTGTAGATACAACCACCCCCAGTGGAAATTGCCCATTGGGGAATTAATCTTCAAATTGGTAAATAAACTTAAAAGCAAAAATGACTTAATTCTCATATATCTGTGTTACATCTTGATAAATCCCTATCTATGTTGTTCCCTAAATAGGTACTTATTGAAAGACAACAATCTGGGGGTATAATGTTCATACTGGCCGCATAAAGCAGTTAAATGTATGTGATAGTTTCAACAGTGGCTGAGAGAGAATGTGCTGAGACTATGATGTGCTCACTTGAGAGCAAATCAAGTTAAAGTGCAAATGGGCAAATGAACTCATGGAGAAATAACAGGCAGGGATAACAACAGAGGCAAGTCACAAAGCGACTGACTCAAAAGAAATGCAACAAAGAAGAGTCATATGGCATGGAATACCAGTACAAATCTCAGCACTCAGGACAAATACAGCAAATGTCACTGAAATGATCCAAAATCAACAACAAGACATACACTGAACACAAAATGATTGACGACATCAAAATACATCACATTTAAGAAAAATCAAAACCTATTGCTAATTATATTTGGGCCATGGCTATAGTCCAGCCATCAACACATGGCAATGTTAAATAAATTCCTTTCTAGACTCAAACAAATTATGTTTTTCTGCTCCTACTTGTTCAGTTATTCATTGATCAAATGTTTTAACCAGTTACTTGGAGGAAGTGACAGTACAAGCAACATCTATATTTCAGATATGAGGTCTAAAATAGCTTTTTAAACTGGCTCTGGGGCAGAGGATACATTTCTCTACCAGTTTCTTGGCCATTATGCTCATAAAGTAATGTTACAGAAAGGCTAAGGATAAATGTTTAAAATGCCTTAACGCACACTTGAAGATAAAGATGGCCAGTCTAGCATGTGTTAAAAGGGCCAACTGTAATGATGATTTATTGCTTAAAAATAGCAAATGCTTTCCAGGGTTAAGGATCCCATGACATTTAATTCCACAGTTGGTATCTTCACATCTGAGGTAACTTGAAGACCACGATAGGTGTAAAGCAATTATGCTATGAACAACTATTGATGAGGCATCCATGCCTTGACCAGACAGAGTGGAATGACATGATCGGCATTCTATGGTATAATAAACAATCAGCATCTTAATATGTGTGTTTAAAGTCTGTCTTACCTTTTCTAGTCTGCAGTGAGATGCCTTAAGGGGTGATAGACTTTACCTGCAGAATTTTCCTGGCTGTTACGAGGACTTCTATCGCTCGGATTAGTGGTTATTTGGGATGGTTTGAGTGGTTCATTGGCAAACAAGGGTGAGATCTTCTGAGGTTCACCCATGCTGAAGGGCTTGGAACTCTGGAAAGGGGCCATGCCAACATTCATATTCATACCAATGTTCATTCCAGGCTGAGAGAACCCTGAAGCAAAGAGCAGCAGAGCGATACTGCATTAAAACTTTACGAAGCCTGAGGAAGTGAACTGATCCGAACCCACCCATGATCTGAAGTCAATAAGCTCAAACATAGCAGCCGTTACCCAGAAAAGAGTCCATGCTGTTATCCTTCTGCTGGTTTCCCACTTGGACCGGCATTCCAATCATTGAAGCTGGTCCTGAAATGAAATAAAAGTGGACTAATGTCTGGAACATGATTGGATGATTGTTGGAGTGTTTCAGTTAATATGCAATGATCCCACCTGACTGAAAGTCATTCTTATAGACGTACTGTCCAGGTGGGCTGGGACGAATCTCTCCCTGAGGGTCATGACGTAGACCTCCAGTCTGGCTTGCAGACATGAACCCAGACCCTGAGAACAGAGAAAACAGACATACTGATTCTTTGTAACTGTATAAAGGCATACATCTATATTAGACCTCAAAAATGAAGAAGAAGGGATAAGTGTGGAAAATGCTGCAAGCTTTACAAACATCTAGATCTCCATCCAATCCATTTGCTAACTATTACAATCCATGTAAAAACATTAATAAAAATCTTGGAAATATATGATCCACTTTTTTTACAGTAGACCATAAATATTTTTTTAGCTCAAACCGTTGAATTTGGAGATTCATAAAACTCAACTTTGTGAGCAAGAAAAATGTATGCAATAAAACAAAATTAATACACGACTCCTGACATGACAAAAAATTAAACCTTATTTATATAATTATTAACTTTAATCCAAAGCTTCAGCAAACAGTCCTAAATGCGTTTATGACAGTCTGGAGTGCAAGATTTTTAATGTATAAAGAGATATGCAAAGACTCTATTTACATTGTAGAATGAGCACATTTGTATTGTATTATTCATAAAAGGGACCATTTGCCATGTTGCAGATCAAAGGTAATAATGTTCTAAATAATGTGTAGTTCGGCAAGACTAATTGTTTCACTTCTTAAGACATCATCAGGAGCCACAGGTATACATGTTTGTTGGACCTATGTATGTTTTATTGCCTAAAGAATCCCATTTATAAATCATTAATAGTCATGGCTTGGGCTAAAATCTTCTTAATTGTTCTACTAAAGACAAAGTCACCTACATCTTGTATGGTCTGAAGAAGATGGCAGCAATGAAGTCTTCTTTTGTTTCATTTTTTTTGAGTAAAAAAAAATAAGTAAATAAAAATACACAAATATATAACAAACACCTTAGATTGGCCCATCTGTAGAAAACTCTTGTTATGGAAATTCATTTTTATACCTTTATATGCATTTTCTAATCTGTTCTTCTTTCCTTTTTCTATGTCTACATTACACAGTTAAGCTATGCGTGATCACTTTGGCACCTTTTTATCATAAGACAAGATTGTAATCCATGTATGGTGACCTATGACCTGTACAGCCGTGTGGGATATGGGATAGAAATATAGACAACTAAAACCTGTGCTACTGTATGACTCTCTGACCTTCTTTGCAAAGAATAAAACTTTAAAAGACATCTTGGGTAAGACTTTGTCTTCTTTACTATGGAGAGAGCCTCCTTAAAAAAAATAGCCACAACACTCTCCATTAGTAATAGTAGTGATTTAGTAACATTTATCAAGTCCTATAAACAAGTACTTTTCACCAAAATCTAAGCCTTCATCAAAGGCACAGGGAGGGGCACAGGTCCCCATCCATTCTAATATGTCGATGTTATGAGAAGGGCAAATGGGGATGAGTGATGCTGAAACAATGGGACAGGCTGGGACTGCAGGCCTGTTTACCATAGTTACACAACCAGCTGAGTCTGCTCTAGGTTCCCTAGGCAAAGCACTCTGTCAGCATCAAGACTGACTGACACGAGGAGCCAGCACTGAACCAGCATAAGCACAGATACCAGCCCTGGATTAATGAACGTGCTCCCACAGGGCTGGGCTGCACCAGCACCATGCAATTATCCTCTTTGTGGACTGGTGTCCATGTCCCTGTGAGTCATGCTGTGTCTGCTATATTGGCAAGGATGCAACGGGATTCTGTCGACCAGGCCCTTGTGTCGCATGTTGATAAGGTAAAGGGGGATCGACCCCAATAAGTCTTCAAGGTGATCTTTGCGTTTATGATTTAGGCAACATGCTTTCAATCGTCCTTATATTTTAAAATTCAGATGGCGTGTTAAACTAAATCCAAGCAGAGCAACAGCCTTGCAAATAGAAGCATATGAACCTGAAAACAAGCTACAGTTAAAAGCCCCCAAAAATTGGAAGAGTAACTAATAATAGCCACTTTCACCTCAGACATGAGGCACTTGAGGTGCACAGACTGCCAAGTCATGCAGTGGTAGAGAGCCTCATTTCTGCAGTTAAAGGGGGGAGCAGCAGACATCCCTTTCAGCACAGAATCAGTTATATAACCTCATAAACCAGTGCTGCACTGTGAGTACCAGCAGCGCAGACAAAGAACCAGAGATCTCTATAACACACAATATGGGTACAAAAGCAGCATGACAAGGGTACTGCATTAAAAAAAATGTAGTAAAGCATTTTCATTTTATTATATGTTTTGTCAAAATACATCCAACATAAGAAACTTTTAGAGGAATTCTGTTAAAACTAATGGTCATGGATTGATTAGTTCATGTTAATTAATGTATTTACTAACATTAAATAAAAATGAACATCTACTACAATCAACATTTTTACTAAAAACAAAAAACAAATTTACTAACGTGTTATTAAAATAAAATTTTTTGCTAGTTGTTAAAATTAGTTTAAGGGATACTTCACCCAAAACTGGAAATTCTCTCATCATTTATTTAGCCTTCACTTGTTCAAAACATGTTTGTCTTTCGTTCTTCTGTTGAACACAAAAGTAAATATTTTAAAGAAAGCTGTAAACAACCATTGACTTCGATAGTATTTGTTCCCCTTTATATAGGAACTCCAACGTGCGTCTGTAAACAGACTACAGGAGTTTGCCAGACAACCAATCACTCTGAAGAGTAAGAAAATGGGCCAATGAATGCCAAATGAATTGGCAGAGCTCAGCTCCACAGCTGACAGCGATTAGCCATTAGTGGGCTATAAAAGTGATGCAGTGAACATTTGAATTTTGCTTCAGAGCCTCTCATGAGACTAAAGACACTCTATCTGCCAACCATATTTCAAGACAGTTTACTCACCAGTGCGGGAGATGACGCGACAGCGGAGGTCGATCTGGGCTTTCCTGTCCCCTGGGCATTTCGCTGGTGTGCACAAAAAGAGCAGTTTCCAATAACAGAGCAGATTTTCCTAAGAGAGCAACACAGTCAATTAACACGTCTTTTTTAAGACGCTGTTCTGACTGTGCGTTTCTGGATGCGGTGGTTCCTATCTCCGGATGATGGGCACGGGTACCGCATCACAGGTCTGGGGGTCCAGCATGTCGCTGCGGTGCTCGTGGACAGCTCGTGCTTTCACTGTGAGAGCATGGCTGTTGCACAGCTGAGATCGCGGCTTCCAAGCCACCCCCGTTGCTCCATGTGAAAGTGGTTAGCACGCGGGCAGATCTGAGGATCACAGTGGGGGTTTATCTGTCGCCTCCGGGCCCGCAGACCCCCCACTGCTCCACAGCGCACTACATCCAAGCTTCGAGTGGTTGTGCGATTCATCCCCCGGGATGCCCGCACCTCTGCTTGATGACACCGGGGATCAGTTGCCATTGCAATATCGGAGGATGAGCTGTCATGCTCAGATGACAGACTGGGCTCGCTACCGCTCGAGTCAGACATAGACTGACTAGAAGGTGTGAGGTGTGGGCTGATGGAATATAAATCTTCCAGCTCCCATCCCCAGGGGCACACATCGAGCACACGCTGGCATGGATGGCGTTTTTCTCCGCCCGGTACTTTTGCGCTTCCGCCTCCACCTCCCCTCATGGGCCATGCCGCTTCTGCCCTGCACCATGGCATCACCTGGCTGTGCTGCACAGGGGTGGTTCTTCCCCAGGATTATGTGTAAGCACCGCACGGTGATCGACTATGCTCTCATGACCTTCAAGTTGGCCGCCCGTGCCCTGGGGAGGATGATGGCCACACAAGTGGTCCATAAATGCCACCCTTGGCTTACCCTGGCAGATATGCGCCGCGTCGACAAAGTGCAATTTCTTGGCGTGCCCATATCCCAGGCAGGCCTACTCGGCAACACTATTGGGGACTTTACCCAGGAGTCCTCGGTGGTGAGAGATCAGCTGTGCACGATGGAACAGGTCATCTCTTGGTGGGCTCGGAAAACTGCTCCCCCACCAGACCTGTCCGCGCTGACTATTCCTCGCTGAGAGCGCTCTTCCCGCGGCTCCAAAACACTCCGCCGTCACAGCCTGTTCCACTGGCTTGTGAACACGGCAAGACCCCAACCTCCCCTGTGGGAAGTTGACGCTCCCATCACAGGTCGCCATTAAGTCCAGTAATCAGACCGCAAAGCGAACCTGAGGTGGGCTGCTTGGAGAGGTGGAGGACCGTTCTTTCCCTGGTGGAGGGCCGGGGCTCCCCCACGAATGAATGTAGTGATCCAAAAAAGAGCGGCTTTTCCTCTGCCTGGGTATGGAAGCCCAATTGCTGCCAGCATGGGATGCGCTACTTCCAGCTCTCAGCTTTGGTGCACTTCGCCATAGGTTTTGAGGGCGCCATAGAATGAGCTCCTTCTCTCGGACCTCCAGCCTGTCCACGGGATCCTAGGAAGAAGGTAAGAGTCAATCTCTTATTTTCAGCTCTTCCTCTGGACGCTTAGCTTCCCAGGGTGAGCACTCCCCATTCCGAAACTGCTCCTCCGCAGCTACGTCAGCGATCGTTCCGGTGATGCTGCTTGTTTGGACTCTGTCAGCCTGGTTAACGCTGCTCAGCCCGTCGTAGTAGCTCACGTGGACGGTCAGACTCAGTCCATATGTTCTTATTGCCATCAAGTCTCCCCTCCTGGGTAGCAGGTGGCCTCCGGAGCGTCCTCCCCCTTTGGGGACTGGCACACTTTTCCAGCGTACTATCGTATTCTAAAATCCCTAGTTTATATTAGCTAGGTAAAAGCACATTACGACTCCCTGTCAAAATTTTTCCAACATGTAATGGTAATTAAAAGGTCCAGGCGACGTTGGAAGGTTGCACTCTTGGTGATGCTTGTGTGCTCACGCTTTGCATGGCAAACTTCACATCAGGAGCGTGAGGGGCTTAGCTGCTGTGGCGTTTTCCATACAGTCTCCCGTAGTCTGTTTACAGACGCACGTTGGAGTTCCTGGTTACGTACGTAACCCAAGTTCCCCGAATAGGGAACAGAGACGTGCGTCTCCACTTCCACAGCAGCTGAGTCTCCAGCTGTTAGCTGAGTGATCGGATCTTCAGCAGGCAAAAATTCTAATGCTCACTGCTCAGCTGTCGGCTTTTATAGCCCACTAATGGCTAATCGCTGTCAGCATTGGAGCTGAGCTCTGCCAATTCATTTGGCATTCATTGGCCCGTTTTCTTAGATTTCAGAGTGATTGGTCATCTGGCAAACTTTATTATGTTATACGGGCTACTACGGAGACATGTTAATATGTGGCTGTCAATCAATTTTGTTAGCGGGGAAACTGCACTACTATATCTTGTTCCGGTCGGCCTCAAAATGGGAGGGATTTGGATCCTATATTAACATTAGGAAATTAAAAAAAAGAGACTTATTGTGTTTATATCAATATATATACCAATATGACTGTGGACACACTATACCTACACTCAGTTCTGTCCAAACAACTTACAAAAGATGATTTTCATCATAGGTGCCCTATAATTGTTTTATGTTCAATCCACTTAAATTTGCAAAAGTTTTCAGCTTTCTTCAAAATACCTTTTTTAGTGTGCAACATAAGTAAGAAACTCATAAACGTTTTCTCATAATTTCTCATAGTAAATAATGAGTACATTTTCATTTTTGGGTGAACTATCACTTTAATGCACTGCGAGATAACATGAAATAACAATGATTTTACTTAAATGATGGTAACAAAGATGAATAAATATTGTAAATGTATTGTTCATGGGCGACGCAGTGGCGCAGTGGGTAGCACAATCGCCTCACAGCAAGAAGGTCGCTGGTTCAAGCCTCGGCTGGATCAGTTGGCATTTCTGTGTGGAGTTTGCATGTTCTCCCTGTATTCGCTTGGGTTTCCTCCAGGTGCTCCGGTTTCCCCCACAAATCCAAAGACATGCGGTATAGGTAAATTGGGTAAGCTAATCGTCCGTAGTGTATGTGTGGGAATGAGTGTATATGGATGTTTCCCAGTGATGGGTTCCGGCTGGAAGGGCATCCGCTGCGTAAAACATATGCTGGATAAGTTGGCGGTTCATTCCGTTGTGGCGACCCCAGATTAATAAAGGGACTAAGCCGAAAAGAAAATGAAAGAATGTATTGTTCATTGCTTGTTCATGTTAGTAAATTCATCAGCTAATGGAAACTTATACTAAAGTGTTAGCAAACTAATCAACAAAAGAAGATATTTTAAAGATTTGAATTCCATTTATATGGACTGAAGCACAAGCCCAGTTACACCATCTGTTCTCCGCCTACTTATACATGATCATTATGGGATGTGTAAAATTACATTTTAGTTCCACATCCTTTTCATTTGCTTGCTTTCCCACTCTTAAGATTCATTCACTCAATAGCACATCACACTGCATGCTCCCACAACAGTGACAGAGTGTAACAAAGTAAGAGAGAAGGATCTTGATGAAATACAAACACAAGTGGCCAAAAGAGATGGATTTGAACATTATTATCAGCTTTAAAAGGTAATGAGCCTTGACTGACCCAAATGCATGTAAATCATAAAAGAAGGAAAGGCATAAAGGTTTGTAATTACATTGGGGTGAGTAAATGATGATAGAATGTTTGTTTTGTGAGGAGTATCCCTTTTTACCACACAATAAAACATTAAACAAAATCATTCTATTTAAATCTACTTAATTCAAATGACTTGTTCACTTCATTTATTAAAACATGTTTATATATTATCTATTAAGTTGATACAAGCTCTTACTTCTGCCAATCTGAGAAATTATAAAGAATTTTGCAAACCAGTAACCATAGAATTCTATAGTATGTTTTTGAATGACTATGGAAGTCAGTGGCTTCTGGTTACCATAAAAAAAAGTTCAACAGAAAAAGGTCAACAAGTCTTCCAACAGATCTAAACTCTAAATTGTCTTTAAAATGACATTTAGTCAACATTTTAAAGCCAATACTTATTTTTTTTAAATAAAATAAATAAAAATAACAAAGAAATTAATATATCACTGACATTTGATTTTTCACGTTATGCTGCATGGTGACAGTTAAAAACTATAAAAAGCCATTATTTCCTACAGTAGAATACAGATGTCATTGACTTCTGCACTGAAATGACCTTCTTTTTCAAACTGCTGAATTCTACTGAGTAGAAAATGAGTCTTGTAAATAACGCTAGAAATTGACCAAAATCCAATTATTTCCTCGTGTAAGACAATTTCAAAATATTAAAAGAGACATTAATGAAAATACATGATAATGGACTGCAAGTGTAATCTTATTGTCTTTCCAAGTAGCAGCACAGCCTGTAATAGCCAGCATAGTTATTGATTAATCATCTTTACTTGTACTTTGTTCTTTGGAAATGAGCCTCCAAGCGCTTGTCAACAGACAACTTTCTATTTCCATAAATCTTTATGACTTTGTCAATAAACAAGTTTATTATATCACACGACCGTTTCAGTGGAAAAAATAGTATGCCAGGAAAAAATATATTCCTAGCCTACTAGTTACAAATGTTTTATGAGTACTGACAACTTGCTTTCTCACTGAAATATCAGCTCTAGCAAGTCCAACAATGATATGATGAGACACTAGAAACACAAGCTTGCAATATATGCTATAACTGTGAGTTGCTACAGAGTGCTAATCTTTGCAGTAACATGAAATAAATGGATATTTATCTCTCTTAATGGAGGCAGAAATTTAATCTCACTTATATGGATCTCTGGACTGCAGCTATTAAAATTGTCTGTCACATCTGCTGTGGACAGATCTGCTGAAATCAGCATCCATATGCGCTGCACACATACTGTATACATGCTGCTCTTGTTGAGAGTGCATCCTGCTGTATTGATGTCTAAGCATTCTGTCAAGCACAAGCCCAATATCATAATGTAAAGGTCAACATTTCTGCATCATCTCCTGCGTTTGACAAATGTAGGATAAACAGAAACAAAAAGGTATGGGGGCAGAGGGGCTTATGGTATTCAATAAATAAATACATTTATTATTCACTTTCCACTGATTTCCTAAAAGCAAGAGTCAAATTATGAATGTCATAATGTCTGATTGTTCGCTACTCAGTTAAGATGGCCAAAGTAATTTAAGAATTATAAGAACTATATGTTGCAATATCCATAGGTATTTAAAAAATAGTTATAACAGATCACAGTCCTGTATTAATTAATCAATATTAATAAATTGTATAATAAATCTGTTTTGAAACAAAAAATCTGTTGTGCTACAAACGATTTCATATTCACTGAAGAACTTTTAAAGTGTGGTGTATTTATGCTGGCCACTGTACATATCTTAAAAATCTAAATATACTTATTTTAAATAAATGTTAACATTTATGTTAATATTGTATTGTAAATGTTGCTATTATATTATTCATAATGACTACATTGAAATTATTTATACAGTACTAAATGCTTAACATTTGTTAATAACATTGCATCATAAATATACATTATAACTATAAAGATACCCAAGATGTCTTGTAGAACACAGCTTCTATGTTGATTTGCTGAAGGTTTCATCAGTCAAAACATTTCTATCGGCATGGATATACAGTATTTGGATGTATTTGATATTAACGAATATCCCTGTAAAGTCATAAGTTTGTTTTATTACACCTTTGAGCCTGACTTATAGACTTTCTGTGGCAATGCACCTGGAATTAAGCATGAATGTAACATAAATAAAGTAAGTTAGGGATTCCATAATGTTCCTGGATATTTTGCATGTCATATTATTTATAGCCTTATCATAATTTTTAAATATCATGGTTATTGCCAATAATATATTTACCACATTTAACTGGCACAAAATTGTAGTTCATTATAAAAAATGTATGATTATCATATCCTCGGCTGGGTCAGTTGGCGTTTCTGTGTGGAGTTTGCATGTTCTCCCTGTGTTGGCGTGGGTTTCCTCCGGGTGCTCCGGTTTCCCCCACAAGTCCAAAGACATGCGCTATAGGTGAATTGGGTAAGCTAAATTGTCCGTAGTGTATGAGTGTGAATGGGTGTGTATGGATGTTTCCCAGAGATGGGTTGCAGCTGGAAGGGCATCCGCTGCGTAAAACATATGCTGGATAAGTTGGCGGTTCATTCCGCTGTGGCGACCCCAGATTAATAAAGGGACTAAGCCAAAATGAAAATGAATGAATGAATATCATCAATATTGGTATACCGCAATATATTGATATCTATTTCACAATATTTATAGTATGTGACTTTTACTAATCGTGTTTGTTAGTGATTGTCTTATGAATGACTAACTTTATAAAAAGTACCAGTATATAATGTATTTACTCAGCAAGCCTAGACACTTTTAGTGCCCTCATGCATACAAGGTGAATGAACTGTGTAAATGTGCCCTAGTAAATAATAAACAGATTTGAGAATAAGCAGAGGTGATGGTTGTAACCCAAGAGGAAGGCTGTCCGCCTGACCGAACCTTGAGTTAAGTCAGGATGGTTCTTGGCAATAGACAGCACAGTTTGGGGCAGCTGGTGAGGCAAAAACAAATTTTTAGGGGAAGTTTTTAGATTAGAGATGTTGCCAATCTTTATCAGGCATACGTCCTGGACAAACAAACGTAACCCCAAATGACTCGGAATATCAATCAGGTTTTCCTATTAAAATGGATGTGAAACCAGAGGAAAGGAATAAAATGTCCTTCTGTCAGTCGCTATTATGCATTGTGACAGATCTAGCAGAGAAATGCACAAACAAACATCCACAAAGGGCATCTACTTCAGATTAGATGTATCAGATTACAATGCAGAAGAAAAACCATAAACCTATTTGCAAAAGTGAAACTGGATGGGCAGTATATAGTATATAGAGTCTGATATATGGACACCATTTAATAAAATTATGACAATGTTTTCTGAAATATGGCTTAAGGATTTTTCGATGATGGCCTAAATGTCATTAGTACCGCTCAAGTCATATAAATCAACTTTTTTAATCTTTGTGGGTGATTATTAGAATGGACGACTGGACCCATGAGTGTATTGATAGAGCATTAGTAGACTGTTCATGCATAGGAATGTTTGAAGAAAAACCATAAAAAGAGCACAATAAATAAACAAACATTAGTATAAGATAATAAAAGAACAACGTAAGAATTAAACATCTGTGATAATTTTATATGAAACAGAATTTGATTAAAATCGCAACTTTGAACTTGCGAAAAGTATGTTCTATATATAGATGTACAAATATGAGGATTGGCCTATATGTTGGTTCTTTATAGTATGAATATAGAAAATAGTATAGAATATGAGTATCCTGCCTGAAATACAAGCATTTTAAAGGCAGAGGTCATGTCACATTTTGTAACTGATTTGAAATATGTTATTAATTCTGACTAATTAATAAGAACTGTACACTTGGCTGACTTTTGTCTGAGAGGCATCTTAAACATGGCTGCTGAGGGAAATGACTGGCCTTAAAGGAACTTTGCTTACAGTCAGTAGGCTGTCTGTTGGGGGACTATCAAAATAAAGTGTTAGCATATATTAAGCAGACAATCTACTAATACTCTGACAACTGCAAGTTGACACACAGTTAATTAAAGTCATCACAATGTCAAAAGGCTCTAAAACGTCAAAATGTCTAAACCATCAAAATAAATTGTTACCGAGTAAATGAAGACAGTATTTTATCTTCAAGAGGAACTTATCATTCAGGAAGACATACCTTCTCTTTTCCCTTCCATCCCATCCAAAAGGGGGCGATAGTCTGTCTTCCCAACAGTCTCGCCCACTTTATCATCAAAGCTCTGTGCCTCCAACCCAGCCACAAAATCCCTCTTCATCAGGCTCTCCTGGGCTGCCTTAGGTGCCCCATCTGTGAAGGCATCACGTAAACTAAAGTCCATCTTCCTGTAGAAAAAAAGCAATTGCCGGTCAGCCAAAATAATGATGTACAATATTAGTATCAGTCGATAAATGTTTTTTTTTCAGTGTTCAAGACCAATAAATTATAGAATATTTTTGATGGCTGGTCCATTTAAGGCTTGTGTCATATTTTCAACTGAAACTTAAAGACAGGACATACTGTAGGTCTATTGAGTAACTCCACCCTCTTTTAAAATTTAGCCAACTGCATTGCAAGTAATCGTGTTCTGCCAGCCAGAGTCTATGTGACAGAGTTTGGATGACATTTGAATTTGATCATTCTAATTCCAATTCTGATTCTGATTATCGATTTCAATTCTTAAAGAGTCCCTATTATAGGTTTTTGAAAATGCAGTGTGTAACACAGCTCGAAGTAAAGTGAAATATTCAGCTAAGGCTTAAATTTGAAAGTGCACCATGTTTAAAACTATTGATTCATCTATAAAAGAGTCGACTCATAGTGGTTTGAATGAATCGCCGCTGTAACGAGTCTTTAGCCATGCCGGCGTGACGTCGATACGGAACTCAAGCCCTGCCCATGTGCTGCGCGCAAACCCGGGAAAATTTAAACACCCGGCCCCGCCCACAAACACTGTAGCAGATCCCGGTTGAATCATGTCGTGAAGACGCTGTGCTCTGAAGTGTGAGGGAAAGTTTGTGTTATTTTCCCTACCCAAACATGTGAAGAGGCTGTGAAGAGTCAGTGGTTGAAGTTTATTTCACAAGTGTAAGTGCGATTAAAATGGTTGCCTCTTTGTTTTCTCTAGCTTGCAAATTATGTATTTAATTGTGTTTTGTTACTTGTAACCGCTTGAACTGTATCTGGCTAACTCTTTGTATTCTCATATGGTGTCTAAAAAAAAACTCTGACTACTTGTTGATAAGCCGTGCTGGGCATTTCTCTCTGTCTCACGCTGAATGCAGTAGACCAATAACAACAGACTGGGTCATCGAACCAATCAGCGTAGATTAGCATCACGCTAAGGAGGGGTTTGGGAACAGAGTTGGGAACACTCTGAACGAATCATATGGGAGTCATTGGGATAATTAGGTAAAATTAATTGCATGTTATAAGCCAATGAAAGTGTTTTTGACCTTGCATGCATATTAGACTGTTGTTGGAGACCCCCAAAACCAAAATATGACCTTTTCTAATGCATAATAGGGGCTCTTTAATTCCCAGTATCGATTCCAATGTGTAACGCCTGGCTGGCAGATAATGACATGACGAGAGAGATTATACAAAACGGGTTTATTGAACACTTACGGGGAACA
>CAIGQW010000532.1:3927222-3947915 GCA_903798125.1 Danio choprae
GCGTGCAGAGCACGTCGCCCGGAAAGCTGTTGGCAGTCGCTCGATCATGGTCCTCAGGGCTGCTCTCCCCCTGCTCCAGCAGGCGGTGATGACGAACGGGAGGATGGGTGGGGTCCAGGAAAACACGGAGGGAAGAAAATAAAACACTGAGGGGCAAAAAGACTAAAAAAAGAAAATCGGGGGAATGCACGCCGCTATTTTTGGGTCCGGTATTATGTAACGCCTGGCTGGCAGATAATGACATGACGAGAGAGATTATACAAAACGTGTTTATTGAACCCTTACGGGGAACAGATACTGGATGCGAGAAGACAGGATGACACAGGACGAGACAACCACAAGACTCAGAATACCGGACAACAATGGACACAGACGAAAGGGTATAAATAGATAGGGGATGATTAGACTAATCACACACAAGGGATGAACACAGGTGGAACAGATTGACACTGATGGTGGCGGGAAAGACAATACAAAGAAATCACATGACGAAACAAAGGAAAACACGGACGAACACTGACACAATGTACTTAAAAAAGTCAAACATTTAGGACCTGATCACACTGGTATTAAGAGGCATTCAAGTTGTGAACCAATGGAGATGCTTGGTCATGTTGGTCGTGACACCTTGCTTGCAACATATTATTTTATTACAATAGTTACTCTTAGCTTTGCCATCTTTCTTTATCAATCGTAGCCACACTTCTAAACACTTCCTGCAGTCCATCTCTAAACTAATGTTAAGATTATTATTATTCAAGGTCTATTAGCCAGATTGCCAAGTGAAAAAATAAAAATTCGCGCACAGGAATCGATATATACATTTTATAGCATCCAATTCTTGATCTAAGTATCTGATTCCAGAATTTTTATTGATTTTCGATTCCCAACTGTAGTTACACTAGCACAAAACCAGACTTCATTTATCTCAAAGGAGTGCATGAATGTGCATTGATGACAAAAATGTCTGAATTGGACATTTTTTATCTCCTGGTC
This sequence comes from Danio choprae, assembly GCA_903798125.1. NCBI lineage: Eukaryota > Metazoa > Chordata > Actinopteri > Cypriniformes > Danionidae > Danio > Danio choprae. The sequence goes on from CAIGQW010000532.1 coordinate 3,928,219, forward strand.
AGGGCAACACAGTGGTTCAGTGGTTAGCACTGTCGCCTCATAGCAAGAAGGTCGCTGGTTCGAGTCCTGGCTGGACCAGTTGGCATTTCTGTGTGGAGTTTGCATGTTCTCCCCGTGTTCGCGTGGGTTTGCCTCCGGGTGCACATATCCAAAGATATGTGCTATAGGTGAATTGAATAAACTAAATTGTCCGTAGTGTATGAGTGTGGATGAGTGTGTATGGATGTTTCCCAGTACTGGGTTGCAGCTAAAACATATGCTGGATAAGTTGGCGGTTCATTCTGCTGTGGCGACCCCTGATGAATAAAGGGACTAAGCCGAAGGAAAATGAATGAATGAATGAATGAATGAATGTCCTGGTCCCGTTTTTCAGAATCATGGCTTTTTATGGTTCCTTCCTACATTGTTACATGTATAATAAATGTTATGGGGCTCAGATAAACAAGTATTTAGGCGAAGAAGTAAAAATGTTCTGTTACATGTCAATAAGTGACTTCAGGAAGCTGGACACTTCGAATACTAGAGAGCATTGCATTGGTCAGAACATCTGATGAGATGCTGAAGGTGGTTTTATAAGAAAATCATAAAAAATCCATAAGTCATAGAAAGTCATGAAACATTCATTTACACAGATTTGAGAACGCCGAAAGTTTTGAAAGCTCTCAAACGTCAATGTTTTGCAGCATACTACCTTACAGATAACCTCAAGACCAGCATATGAAGATTAACACCATATAACTTTAGTTTAAGTTTCAAAGGTTTTAAAGTAGAACAAATTGTCCACTGTTTTTGTTTGTTTAGTTATATATATAGCTTAGAAAATTCATATACATTTTTTTAATTATTGCTCTTTATATTAGTTATTAACTTTCATATATAAAAAAGAATGATATGCCATTTCAATGTATCTCTAGTCAAAACAAAGCAGGTCTAGACCCAATTAAAAGCAACTGCAGCTCAGAAGACATGTATGTACTCTATATCCTGCCCTAGATATTCCTGCAGTAAATATTTAATGGCCTACTTTGGATGCCTATATCTGATGTGCGTAACTTTAACAGATAACAAATCATATCTTAAAATGAATGACCAATTTATGGTACAGAGGGTCAAAGACCTCTTCTATGAAGGTTTACAACATGCGGACAGATGTTCAGACCAAACTAATTTGATCATGTGACACTTCTTACTGTGCCCATGCTCCGATATTGCAGACATTCTAAATGATGTAGCTAAATTCCAAATGGACAGCTGTCGTATAGATGGCACTTAAAGGGATAGTTCAGTCAAAAATGAAAATTCTGTCATCATTAACTCACCCTTCAAAACTTATTCGAGTTTCTTTCTTCTGCTGAACACAAAAGAACATATTTAGAAAAATGCTGATTGCTGGGACCCACTGACTTCGATAGGAAATTTTTGGAAGTCAATAAGTCCCAGCAACCAGCATTCTTTAAGTGTTCAACCGGGAGAACTTTTCTTTTTTGGGTGAACTATCTCTTTAAGGAAAAATCAATGATTTCATTCAACATAAGAATGTGAGAGAATTTGCTTTCATAAACCATAATGGCAATAAACTGTAGGTGTGACATCAAGTGTCAAGTAAACTAAATGTTCTGTATTCACTCAAATCCTTCACACATAGACAACCATGTATTATGCATACAAACAGTGTCAGTGAGAGGAAATAAAGAAGAGAAAGTCAGAAATGGATGGCAAGACAAAGAAAAGGATAGACAGAGAGCTTGTTATTGTAGCCAGAATGTTTGTTTATCGCATAAGTTCAACTGTGTCTCATTGTTTCTCTAGCTGCCACACTATCCACATTCACAGCACTTAGATTAACACAATTACACACTGTCCTGCTCAACAAAGGTCCAAAAAGCAGCAACAGTGTTGCGTGACAAACCCACAAACTGTCATGAACCAAATCAAGTCAGGGTGGATTCTGACAGCGGGGGGCAAATGAGTAAAAAGCTGAACAAATCTCCACAGCAGTTTTGATCTATCCAGTATAGACATTAACATGATTATGCAAGTCTGTTCAAAGCTAAACATGGGATTAAAATGCTACTGCCCCAGAACCTACCCAGAATCCATCTCCTCCCCCATGAATCTTCCTCACTCTTGTTGTATTTCCCTGGCTGCCTGGTCTTTCATATTCATTTTCATCACTCATCCACAGCTTTGTCTTTGCATTTTCTTTCCCCATCTTTCCCTTCCCCCTGCATGTATATGGATGTAATGTGTAATTCTGTTGATATCCTGATAGTAAGAGGCCCAGCTGGTCCAAAAAAAAAGAAAAAAAGAAGGGATTAGAGGCAGCGTGATTCCCCCTTGTATTTGTCGGCTGGACTGAATCCCCTCAGTTCCTGCAGACGTCACAATATCCATCTGAAACACTTACTGTAATCACCTGGTACTGTACAGTAGCACAGTGATGTACAGTATTAGACAGTAAGATCATAAAAACAATGCATAACTGCAATAAGCTTTGAAATTACTACTGAAATGTACAGTACAACAGCCTTTTTTTGAGCGTATAACCTTAAAGCATTGACATTTTGAATAATATTGTATTTTCATATTTCATTTTGGGCTTTCATTTCAAGTTTTATTCATCTTGTTATGTGATGTTTGTATGCTTACAAACATGAACATTTTTTCTTTTCTCAAAAAAAAGAAGACATTTGCCGCTTAAATGAACATACTGCTTATTTAAAGAGAGCTGAAATAACACAATTCTTGAGATTTGTTTTGGGTCAACTTAATTGACAATCTTAATTTATGTTCAGTCTACCTAAATATGTAAAGACAATTAAGTTAGCAATCGATTTGTGTTGGGACAACATGAAGGAATTATGTGGAACATGTTTTTTTTTTACAGTGTTAAAAGAAAGTAAAAGGTGTTTTAGTTGAACAGTACCATGTAAAAAAAACCCTTTTTACCCAATTCTTTTTAGCTTACCCAATTCACCTGTACCGCATGTCTTTGGACTTGTGGGGGAAACCGGAGCACCCGGAGGAAACCCACGGGGAGAACATGCAAAGTCCACACAGAAATGCCAACTGACCCAGCCGAGGTTTGAACCAGCGACCTTCTTGCTGTGAGATGATTGTGCTACCCACTGCGCCACCGTGTCGCCCCAACTTTAATATAATTTGCACTAATATAATTTTTGCAATTCAACTTACTTAATTCCATTAGTTGACCATTTTTATTAGTTTTATCTAAAAATACCAACACTCTTGCTTATTCATAGTATTCACTCCAGTTTTTCAGCGAGAACAAAACATGTCATATGGCAGGTCATATGGTGTGGTCTCCTAGGGCTTATTCATCAGACCGTGGTAAATGAGACACAGGTACATCCCTGCGCTTTTCCTGCTCTAACTCTGACACGGCCCTGTGTCCTGTTGTGATTCAGCAGTTTCTTTGCATGATGTCACCAGCCCTGGCACAGACTGGCATCTCACAGAGTGCCATCACTCTGTGTTTTGGAGGAGCACTCTTGTTCACTTGAATCACCCGTTTGAGTCAAGAGGCCTGAACACTGGGTGAGTGTATGGGTGATTGTACAGTAGAGTCCAAAAGTCTGAGACTATACTGAACCCTTGCGATGCAAAAATCGAATTTAAAAAATGTTAAGAGAAAAAATAAGGATTTTTCACTATGTCTAGATTGCAAATCAAATAAGTAACTTTTTGTGAACGTCAGATGTTCTTCAATCTTCTTCAAGTTACTTAGAGATGCTTTTTGGATCATCAAAAATCATGCTGGAAAACATGATCCTCAGGTTAAAGCCCAGTAATACTGAAATACCCAAAATCATCATTTGTGTCATAATTTACACACCAACATGTTGTTTGTTCCCTACCTACATGACTTTCTTTCTCTTTTGCAACATTTATTTATGCTGGGAAATCTTTTAGCCATAATATGGGAGTCAGTGGGCACAATGTGTGGTTTACAAAGGGCACCATTGACTGATGATTGTGAAGATTACTTCATATCTGTACACATGCTCATACTGTACATTTACTAGTGATGTCACCGTGCAGGAATTATGGGTTTATTGGCTTGAATTTATATTCATCAGGGTGCAGCTATCAATCTACAACAACAAAACTCATTATAGTTCAACCTAATTAAATCTAGGCTCACGTTTTACTTTCACTTTCATGTAATGTTTACCGTGTTAAGTAAATTATTGTTGTTGTTCTTCTGTTTTCTACTTTTCGTTTCTGTTTTTGACAACTAATGCCTGTTTCATTGGTGAAAACTTGTGAACAATGCAAAGAAAAAAATCTAACTTTGCAGCTTGATGCAGCTTTTCTTACTCTTTCATGGTATATAATGACATATTTAAGACAAAATGTAAATTCTGTCATAAGTTAACTATATATAAATGAGATATTATATAATTATTATCATGTTAAGCTAAAATGTGCTTTTTTGTATACATATGGTTTTAGCTGTTTTTCCATTAAACATATTTTAGTACAATCATTTTTATTGAATAATGCTTTAAAAAAAACATTCACACACAGATTTAATGCTCAGTCTTCTTCAAAATATCAACTTTTTTGCTCCTCAGAAAAATTCTCAAAAAATGTTTAAATTACACAAACAGATGCGTCTTCTCAAATGTTTCTCCTGCCAAATGGTCCAAAATCAAGTCTGACAGAAGCACAAGCTCTGTGGTTTAATGCAGAATGGCCAGCTCACAAGAGTTTTTTGAGCAGAGACGGGGCTGGCATTTGGCAACCATTTGTGTTGCTGTGTAAACGCTGTATTCCAAACATTCCTGTATGAATGCACACAGAACGTGGGATGGGGGTCTGGTTCAATGTGTCCCATTGTGTGCCAAAGCCACAGAGCATGCGGTTACTGGTTGCCACTCATTGTGACAGGGTTTATGTATCTGCACCACCACCAATCTCTGCCTGTCTCCCTAGTAAAAAAAAACTGAGGCATCCAAAAATAAGGCACCTTTAAATGATCAAACCACTGTTAGCGTTGCATCATCTAACCTGTTTGTATGCTATTTTTGGCAGCACATAATTTTTCAACTAAGTATGATCTTGTACATTTCTCATCCCAATATTGCAATCGGCTTACATCATCATCCTAAAAAGGCGAGAGTGCTGTTGGTCCCCCTTATAAACAGCCTGCCCATGGACACAGCACAACAGCGGAGGGGGGGTGTCTGTGCAGATTAGAGTCAGAGGCCATCAGTGAGGGGAATGAAGATTATGCATGACGGGACGCGGGGCATCACAACAGGCCGGCAGGCCCTGACCTGACACCCCAGAATCACAGCAGTCCAGAAAACAGCATGCCATCTTACTGAGCTTCCCCTTCCCAGCAATATATGATGACACTGTGGGTTCACCCTAGTTCATTTACATAAAATCTATCTTTTTTAAATGTATTGAATTATTTATGTGTTTTTTTCTTAAATTTTTTTAAGTCATAGAATATTTATAAAGAAGAGTAGAAGTCGTGAAGGTCAAACCTCTTATATAAAATATCACTTCTTCTACTTTAAGTAAAAATTGCAAAAGTTGGAAATTTTTACAGTCAGGATGTTCAAGTTCAACACAAAAAAAACTTTCACTCTTTAACTTAATTGTAATGTCGCACCTATCATGTATCAATAATAATAACAATAATAATAATAATAATACAAGTTCTATGTGATTAATTGGAGTGTTAAATGTAAATTTTCTGTCAAATTAGGTCTATATATAGTACCTGCTGGGAAATGTCACATATATCAGATTCTTGTGTCCTTGATCTGCTACTAGTCTGGCATGGTCTAGCATCATCTATCAGCTTATTTCTGACCACAGTTTGGTCTAGTTAGAAATCATATAAAAACAGTTATCATTAGAAGCTTAACAAATAGCACAGTTAAAATTAGGCTACTATTTAAATGATAATAATGAGAACTGTTTTAAAATTTATCACTTTTTAAATTTGCAAAAAGAATAAAAAGTATATATTTTTGCAAATAACCACCAGATCAATAAAATCCAAAATAACATTTAAGACTAAAGGCCCATTCACCAAGGACAATAACTATAATTCTACACATCTTTCAGAATATAAATCAATAGCAGAGTCCATACCACAATTAGTGATAAAGGCACAGAGAATCACTTTCACAACCTTTTTTTCCATGGGATGAATGATTTAAGCATTAGGTATGAGCATCATGATGTCTAATCTTTGTATAAATCCAGTCGGGTGAGACAGTTCTAAAAGGTAAAAAATATTTTGATGACATTTGAGATGTCATGTGAGGATGAAATCAGAGCACTGGTTAGTTTAGTTATGCAGTCACATCATATGCAAAGTTATATTAGGTTTTTTTGTTCCACACTGAGGTATTTATTAGGTAAATGTGTTTCACTCATAGTATATTTGCATGTCTTCTTTTTGTTTTTTTATGACATCTCAAAATTTGCTTGGAAACACAACTATTGCAAATGTAGCTGACAGCCAATCAGAATCCAACTTGCTTTAAAAAGTTTGAGCATTTAAAGTAACAAACAACTTATCTTTAGATTGCTATTGTATGATTATCATTATCAAGTGGCATTAAAGGGACAGTTCACTCCCAAATGAAAATTCTGCCATCATTTACTCACCCTCCATTTGTTACAAATCTGTATGAGTTTCTTTCTTCTGTTGAACACAAAACAAGATATTTTGAAGAATGTTGGACAAAACAGCCATTGACTTCTATAGTACTTCTTTCTTTGAATGTCAATGGCTGCTTTTTTCCAACATTCTCCAATATATTTGGTTGTGTGTTTAAAAGTTTAGAACCACTTGAGTGTGCGCAAATGGTGATGAAATTTAAACTTTTGAGTGAACTATCCTTTTAAGAGATTGTATATAATTTACACAAGCTTATGTTTGGGAGGAAACATTTTAATGCATTTCCTGTGATCACTTACATGATGAAGCACGATCACACGCACTATGATGATGTCAGACAAATGAAAACATTTACAGATTGACATTGACCAATCACTGTTACATTTGATCCTCTCAGTTTTTAGAGGCGCATTGATCTATAAACATTTTAGTCCTGCTTTACCTAATCCTGCCTCACCCTACAAGCAAAAATAATAAAATACAACAGACAAGAACACAGACTCATGAGGGACACCTCCTTGTCCTTCACACCTGGTTTAACTGAATAAACACTACTGTGACATTTGTTGATGCTCTGTATGCACAGCAAACAAACCTAGTCATAGTGCAAAGCCGATATAACGTGCAATAAAGATTTAAGGGGGGTGTGGTCAGACTGTCCATCTACAATCCAACAATGCAGAAGATCAAATGAGAAAGCGTGGTCACGAGAGACTAGCTCTGTTTCATAGAAAGACGAAAGACAAATCTCCCACGACCAAAAAGCATCCACACATGACCCTCAAAGCGTCCTTTTCGCCTCGTGTGCTCCATTTCAATCGCATTTCACAGAATGACGCATGTGCATGAGGATGTAGATGGAAGAGGTGCACTGCAGAGAGCCGAGCACGCGATGCTCACAGGCACCAAACGCGCCAGGATGGAGGAGAACAATGCGATGCGACGCGCCCATTATAATAATCCAATTTACGTTTGTTTATTATATGAGGCGCGTTTTTGGTTAGTCGCGTCGCTCGTTTGCAGTTTATATTAAATCGTCTTTTACAAGGAACCTCGAAATAATTCACCATCACACCACGTTAACACAATAAGTTATGTAACTATAGGACTTTTCTAGAGATGCCTGCTGCGGAAGACACCTGTCCAGAGCATCCAAGCTGCGGCAGTGCGTAAACAAAGAAATGAAGGCAGGTCGACATATTTGCGAACGTTTGGAAACGAGAGAGCGATGATGAGTCACCCTGTATTTACATCGCATCCTCCTCTCGCGTGGCGGTACTGCGACTGTATCAAAATTCACGGTTCGTTAGCTATCAATTTTTGTCCTCATTACGCTTATGTTTTTTTCCTGCACATGGTTTAATGGTGTTGGCTTGTAGTGAAGCGGTGAAATGTGAAGGCTAATGACAATGTCAAAGCGCACTTACCCGTTGTTGTTGTTTTTAAAATTGAGTGCGCTGTAGTGTTGGCCGATGTGCACACTGTCAGATCCGCCCTCTCGTACAGTTCGCCTCTGTCAGAGCAGGGCGACGCCCCACCCCGCGTACAGCCCGGCCAATCACAACGCAGGAAAACTGCGCTCGTTCTCTTTTTCTTGTCACAGCAGCACTGCTGCTCCTGGACAGAGGTTTTCATCCTTTTAATGCCACGGTCCACGGACCCCTATTTGGTTATTATCCTACTGTGAGGGACCACCTTCTAAAATGTAATAGTATCTTTGTAAAAAAAAAAAAAAAGAAGAAAAAAAAGAAGAAAAACACGCTTTATACTGTGATTATTTATTATATCATAGTAGATAAGTCTATGAATATTATTTTAGAAATATGAAGTCACTAAGTAGTTATTTGGACTACAGTTTTTTTATTAATTTATTTACTTGTTTTAATCATTATATTATCTATTTCGATTTCTATTATTTGTATTTATTCATTCATTCATTCATTCATTTTCATTTCGGCTTAGTCCCTTTATTAATCTGGGGTCGCCACAGTGGAATGAACCGCCAACTTATCCAGCATATGTTTTACGCAGCAGATGCCCTTCCAGCTGCAACCCATCTCTGGGAAACATCCATACACACCCATTCACACTCATACACTACAGACAATTTTAGCTTACCCAGTTCACCTATAGCGCATGTCTTTGGACTTGTGGGGGAAACCAGAGCACCCGGAGGAAACCCACGCCAACACAGGGAGAACATGCATTATTTATATTTATTGTATGATAAAATTTATATCATAGATAGGTCTAAAAATGTATTATGAAATTATTCTGAGTATTTTATAGATTTTTATATTTTGTAGTTTTCATATATTTTGGTCGGTTTTGTTGTAGTTTTGTTTGTTTTGGTATATTTTTGTTGTAGTTTTTCAGACCCCATAGTGCGAGGGACCACCATTCTAAAATGTAATAGTCAATATGTTGTTGTTTAAAGACCAATCAAATAAAACGTTTTATATATATATATATTTTCATTTTCGGCTTAGTCCCTTTATTAATCCGGGGTCGCCACAGCGGAATGAACGGCCAACTTATCCAGCATATGTTTTACGCAGCGGATGCCCTTCCAGCTGCAACCCATCACTGGGAAACATCCATACACACCCATTCACACTCATACACTATGGACAATTTAGCTTACCCAATTCACCTATACCGCATGTCTTTGGACTTGTGGGGGAAACCGGAGCACCCGGAGGAAACCCACGCCAACACAGGGAGAACATGCAAACAGAAACGCCAACTGACCCAGCCGAGGCTCGAACCAGCGACCTTCTTGCTGTGAGGCGAACGTGCTACCCACTGCACCACCGTGAGGCCCTATTTATTTATTTATTTATTTATTTATTTTGTGTGAGAGTACTGATGGACAGCTAATGGAACGTGATGATGATGACAAATAACAAGCAGGGAGTTTCACCAATCAATATATCAAAAACTGTGCACTGATTTGGGCATCAGACTATACATTGTATCATGGATAATCAGACTCTCTGATGTGAGATGTGATACTCTTGTAGTTTACAGTCCTTTATGCTAAAATTCATTTGAAACTCCCCTGATTGTAACCTCATACATTTATGACACTCTTATAAAAATAGGCTGAGGGTGTATAAGAGTGTCAAGTGTTGTGGAAGCACGCAGTTCCTCTATTGTGTCGTTTGTCCGGTCCTGGAACATGATTAAGGAGCAGAATTGAGGCCCAAATATAAAAATATAACAATAATAGGCTTTATTTTTTAAGTGGGTGTGTCTCTTTCTGCTGGTTTTCCATTTCACTGAACCTTTCTTTTGGGATCATCGCTTGAATAAACAGTTCAATATATTGTACTTCCTTCCCGGTGCAGTACACTATATTACTCCTAAAGACACATTGAGAAGTTGAACAGCATTCATTATAAAGATACCCTTCTATATTTGGAGTTTGGGCCTTTTCCTGTCTGCCAAAACGGGAAGGGTTTGTCTACATATTGGCTGCAGTATTGTATCCTTTTACAATCTATTCAGCGTGATTCGGGTTTACACATAGTCGAAGTTGTTTAATGCTGAAAATACATATAAAGGATCATTACAATTAATACATTAGTTAATATATTTAATAAAAAGCTGAATGATGCACAATACCCAGACTGTCCCAATACCCATACCTGCATCTTGGCCGCTTTGAGGGTGAATGCACGTGACAGGAAGTGCACAAGATTGCACAAGATCCAAAATTTTGCAAAGCTCAGTGTAATTAATGCCAATAAATTAATATTAACCTCCAAATTGCAACCTTTGCGTGCACATGCAGTCTTGCATACTTACAATGCAACAGTGTAAGTCCAAAATAAATTATTTTTTTCCAAGCATTTCCATGGAACACATATACTTGGTGTCCCATTCTCTGTTGATAACAGTGCTATGCCCTCAATGTGCATTTATACCTAGCCCTCAATGAGACCCAATCGTGAATGGCACGCTAAAACAGGAGTGGTCCACTGTCCTTTTAACTTCATTTAGTTTAGTTTAGCTCCATAATTAAACACACCTCTCTGTAATTTTCAAGCAATCCTGAAGCCGATTATATTTCTCAGGTGTGTGTGATTGAATGGACATGAAAGCACTATAAAGTCATTATTAGGAGTGGGAAACTCAAAATTTTCTTTAAGCTGCAAGTTTCAGAGTTGGGGGCATATCAGTGATAAATATGGCAGAATCACTGATTTATAATAAAGAATTATATACAGTAGTCAACATTTGAAGTGGATCAAAAACTAAGAAAGGAATGGGTATTTTTTAGTAGTGTACACCATTATATCTCTTATTATGTGCAGATCAGTAGGTGGAATTCATGGATGCAAAAGTCAACTCTTGTGGTTTGACATTAACAAAACATAACCGATGTGAATTCTTTGCTATTCAATTTAAGCAGAGTTATCTGTTGTATTTTCTTGTAATTTATCAAAAGTCGGTACACAACACAGTCTTGTGCCGACAAAAGTGACTTGAACAAACCTGATGTCATTGCTTGTCAACCCTTAAGGAATGTTTCAGTAGGACTTGAATGCAGCACATGAGTTCACACATTTGTGAGAAGGATAGGAAGATCACGAAGGGTTAAGGTGCCATTTGGGAGTGTGCCACTATCTCTAATACTGCTTCCAAGTGGTGTTTGGTCCAATCCCAAATGGCAGCCTAAACCTTTATGGTCTTCCTCTTTATGGAGTCCAGACTTGCATGACTGCTGATTGACTGTTGGGTAGAAGTCTTGCTTAGAGATCACTTTAGTGCAGTGCAGACTGAAGTTTGCATTGAGGGAAAAGGGGCATTCACAAGCACCCTTCTGAAAACTGAAATGCTGAATGGGAAATCTTACAGACTTGCTGCCTCAATGAACATCTTACACACAGTGATTACTGTAAGTTGGCAATACCGTAAGTGCACATGAAGTTTGACGTTTGTGATTGAGCCTGAGATGAGCCAAGTAGACTTCTGCCTGACAATCAAAGCTGAAATATATCATGAAAGTACAGACACAGAGGAATACTGCAAGGGTTTAAGGTGCCAATTGGGATTGTGCCACTATCTTTAAGGCCCTGTTTGCCATTGCAATCCTGCAAACTTGGAATGGTCATTGCATATGCATGTCTGTTATAATTTATTTTATTTTATACTAAATGCATTAGTAGAAAAAGAAAAGAATTTTACCAGAACAGTACACTAACATTACTAATACTGTTTAAACTATTTGATAAAATAGACAGATGTTCAGTCCAAATGTTTAATATTAAGACCGCTACCCTGTATGTGGATTAGTTTATATCTAGCTAGACCCTTTTAGCCAGCAAAGATGCAGATTTTAAGCTAGCAAAGTAAGAAAGCAAATTAATTTAATTTAATCACATGGCATACATACTTAAAGTCTTCATACACACCAGAACACCAAATACAGGAAACACAAGATGACAACATCACAAGTGTAGGTATTGGGACAGACATTCTTCAATTTCCTGTTTTACAGCAGTGAAAATAAATAAATAACTTCTCAACAGAAACACAAGGAAATGAAGGCAATTCTATGTCATTCAGTCATGATAGTTGCATTTCATAAACCTAAATACACTTGTAACATATTTGAATTTATTTATTTGTTGTGATTATAAGTTCATAGAAGATAAATTGTCAATTTACAGTAAGCTAACAATAAATATTCCTACTCAAAATTGCAATAAATTACATGTTATAACACATTTGAACATTCCAAGCTAAACTCTTGTCTATATGCACCACATTCCCTATAAATATCTCTCTAGCACATTTATAATATGGATTACAATTGGATGTATTTGGCATGAATCAGCGGCATCTGATTATATATGTATTTTATATGTATACTTCAACACTAATTCCACTAGTGATATGGATCATGATCAAAACGGATTTACATTTAACACATTTTGACCCTCTGGACAAACTGATGATTATACATTTAGAGTGATAACATATTCCCTAGGAAAAATCCTTGCAGTGGAAGGTCTTAAATACATGTTCCCATGCTTGTGTTTATGTAAATTACTGGCGAGTTGTTCAGCAGGATTTGCCAGTGTTCCCTGGACTCACTCTCTCTCTGAGGTATTTCAGCTACTAGAGATAAGCTTGGGGATCATCAACCTGAGATATGACCATTTGAACTCTAATAAATCCAGCTCTGATTGGCCTTTCCAGTGTTTCAGCTACAGCTCTTTTCAAAACAGGCTAATCAATTCAACACAAAACCACATTGTTAAAAAAAGCTGATATGCTAATACAAATCATTACATTTACACCTCAAAATAATGAGAACACTTTCATGAAGAGGCAGGTAAAAACAACGAATATTGTTAGACCAGCTAACACAAGTGTACCAAACTACAGGGACATTAATGATGCATCTATGTTCGATTTTCTGAGGTAATTAATATGATCCTGAATAGTCTTTTAAATATCTTGCCAACATTTTAGTGGTCCTTGCATTGTTTTCCACTGAGATACTGAACAAGTCAGACTTAAGAGCCAGGATCAGAGCCATGTCTTTTCTGCATTGAGGAATCATCTTCAACCTGATGTTTCACTGGCAGTGATTGGCGTCTTGAACACTCAGGGGTTTCCATATGTAACCTCTGTATAGCTTGTGGGTGGTGAAGAGTTCCAATAGGCTCTGTGTCCATAAAGCTATAAGTAGCTTGTTCAGCTAAGGCTGTTTGTTGGCGATGGATGTGTGCTGTAAGATCACCAGGGGTGTTTGTGTCGTGGCTCATGCTACCTGACCATCTCCCCATATAAGCCCCAGAAGGAGTCTCAGAGGAGGGCTGTGAGGAACAGTCCAGGAGCTGCAGCTCCATTGCACCTGACAGACTTTCACTGGCTTTTTTGGGACTTTCAGCAAAATCATGAGGATCAAGTATCTAGGAATAACCAAAGAAAGTGTATTAACAAAATGAAGTAATGAATTAATATGTTCATTAAAATATTCAAAATCCAGTAGAGCACTGTTATATATTTTGCAGACTTATGTATTCATATTATCCCAAGCTATTTTGACATGGGCCGTGTCCTGTGTCTCTAAGCTAATGATCTCACACACTCTCTATGTTCAGTTTGGTTTTATAGAAAACAGGGAAGCACCAAAAATATTTTAATATGTTGCACATTTTATTGCACTGCACAGAGCAGCATTATAACAGATTCCAAAAAATGTTTTTAGTATGATAAAACAGTAGTGCTTCGTCACCACATGATCACGACCCAAGAAAATGCTGGCATAATAAATCGTACTGTTCCACACTCGTCTCTCGTCAATGTCATCTTGTGGGTTGTTAAATCAACAATTACAGTTTAATCATAGACTGTAAATTTGAAAAATAATTTATTAGTGTATTTTTGTGTAGCAGCTTTCCAAGCATAAACATCAAATCTGTGTCAATGGTGATTTTGGATGACTTTATTGCCATCCTACTTTTTTTATGTAAAAACAACCGATAACAAATATGTGAGACATGAAAACATAGCTGCAAATACCACTTTCCACTTCAAATAAAGTTGTCCAAAGTTTACTTCAAATATTTGTGAAATACCTCTGACAGAATAGATGGCGTCTCTGTCTCTAAAGGATTCACAGGCTGAACCAGTTTCTGTCCTGGTTTGGGGGGAATGGGCGATGTTTCTGTAGGGGACGTCACAGAGCTGTAGGCCGGTGGAACCTGCACCATTTGCCTCTGAAGCAACTGCATTATGGCCCCAATGTCCTTTGACATGCGCTTCTCCAATCTTTCGAAAAACAAGACAACAAACACAACTCAAAACATAAAGAATACACTAGAAGAGCAAGAAAACAACAATAAACGTAGTTGGATCTCACCGGTGGAGCTGCCTGTGCATCATTTCCAGTCTGTTCTCTACCTCTGAGCATTGCCCATGGGTGACATTGTGCAGGACGGTGTTGGAGGGAACTGAAGATGAAGGGAAGGACATGCTGTGGCTGGGTACTTCCTGGTAGTGATGGCCACGACTGCTGTCTCCCCAAAGGCTGAAGATGTTAGAAACCCCTGAAAAAGCTCCTAATGTAAAATAAGGCTAATGTCAAAACGATGCATTTACCTCAAAGGTGAAAATTCAGTCATCATTTATACTCCATGTCATTCGGACCTGTTTAAATTTAAAAGCAAAAGCTGTCCAAAACCTGTTTGAGTTTCTTTCTTTTGTTGAACCCAAAAGGAAGATATGCTGAAAAACGTTGGATGTCAATGACTGCTTTTCCAACATTCTTCAAAACATTGTGTTCCACAGAAGAAAGAAATTCATAAAGGTTTTAAATCAACTGAGCGTACTAAAAATGCTGAGGAAATGTACTTTTTGGCTGAACTATTATGCAGGTGAATTTGGCAATTGATATGTACATTGTAAATTTTTATTGAGCCCAACCTTCACAAACTATCCCTTTTAGGGTGGATTCAAACTTTTGTTTGGAAGAGGACTGAGATCCATAATTTTCCAATGGTCTCAGTCTGTTTGTTTGTTGTACACTAAAAGCCAGTTCATACCACACAGATGAATGCCAACAAACAAGTCTGTCAGAGTTTGTTGGATCAATGTGTTACCCCTGTCGGCGTCTGTTGCCATTGGTTGGAGTTTGTTTTCACCCAGCTGAACATGTTCAATTGGTGTTTGTTGAATCGTGGAACGTCTGAGTAGTGTGGTATGACTTTCCAACAAATGGCAACAAACTTTGACATAATCTAACTAATGCTTTAATCTGTGCGATGTGAATTGGCCTTAAACTCACATGGGAGCATTCTTTTTAACCAATCTAAAAAAGCGTAAGTGTGAATACGCTACAAATATATATATATTTTTTTCCAGACTTTGTAGTATAATAGTATCAAGCACCATGAAAGTATGAAAAATGGCTTAAATTTAAGTTGTTATACAATACAAATCATAAGTTCATGAAAGAAGTATTTCTGTTTTGTAAATAAATTGTTCTTTTGAGACAAATCTGTTTCTAATTGTTAAAAAATCAGGCAAATGTTTTGGCTCATTGGTTTGGAAGATTATTATTGAGTAATGACGTATAGTCATACTGTAGATACACATGCTAGATTTACAATCATTTTGTAATGCTTTAGTGGTGCTACTGCATCCTTTTGGAAGTCTGAGTCACAAAAGTCTCTTTATTTTTATTTATTCTTTAAAGGTTTAGTTCAGTCAAAAAATGAGAATCAGTTGCTTGACCTCATGTCATTCTGAACCCATGAGACGTTAATTTAATCCATTTAATTTCATTTAAACACGAAATTATTAAAATGACATTTTAATAAAATCCAGATAAATTGAGTGGCTTAACTGAAGTCTTCATGATTGCTTCAACAATTTTGTTTAGGCTTTTTTAAAGACTTTTATTCAAATTTGAATCAACACATATACATTTACAGCACAGTAAATATGGTAAGCAAGAAGCTCAAAGGTGCATGTTTGACGTGAGAACGGTTGGTAATTGTGCATCCCACAAGCTTGAGCTTCTTGTTTACAATATTATCTACTAATCAATATATCTACTCATCAAGCAACTTAAAAGACTTTGATTCCCTTTTGCAATCTCAAATACATCATTCATTCATTAACAATATCTTAACGTGTCTTTTGAGGATAAAGAAAAATCCTATGGTTTTACAACAACTTGAGAGTGAAAATTAAACGTTTTACTTAATCTAATTCATGTGAAAATTAATCTAGTTATGTCATTCACTTTAATTCTTTTCCTGCATTTTTAGTCTGCTTTATTAGTTATTGAACTAATAAAGTATAGAGGCTTTTAGCTGGCCAAAAGTGACATCAAGTGTTGCACCGAGCAAAATCAACAACTGGAGGATAGAGGATGGAGGATGGTGTGATCGAAGCTGTAATTTCATTGTGTGTCATGAGTTTTGTGATAAAGGAGATGAAAGTTAAACAAACGTATATGTTTTGTGAGCATTTTTAGTGTTTATGCCTTTTTATGTCTATAAAACACTTTGTACCATGTTGGTGTATGGTACGGCAATCATTCTCCCAATCAACATACACATTCATCACTGTATTACCTATTGTTATAACCTATTGTATAGTAACCTATTGTTACTGTATTGTTATTGTTCCACTGTAGTTCTTATTGTAGTTCCTTAGACCCTACTCTGAAGTAGAAGCTAATTTAGTTCCCCAAAAATCCCGTTCATAAAACTAAAATTGTTCCCTGTTGTGAAAAAACACCAAAAAGCTAATACTACAAGTCCTAAGAACTGTGTAAAAAGTTCCTTTGGTGCAAAAGCACCAATGTTTCCATTAAAGATCTCCTGTAAATTAGTCAGTAAACCAATTTTAACAGAATAAGAGTCCTACCTGAGAGTGCATTGAATGAGTTACTGCTTTTGTGGTCCTTGTCCCTGTTAGCATTGCCAACGCTAGTGATATGGCTCTGAGAGCAGTCCACCATCACAGAGGGTCGTCGAGTCTCTTGTTCTTCATCGCTGCTTGACTGTGAGGCGAAGATGTCTGAGCTGCGATGAGCGGTTTGTCTGTCCTCATGATGTTTGCCTGGAGTGTGTGTTCGGAAAGTCATCCTGTTGAGCTTGTCTTCTGTTCTCTCAGTATCTGCTTTTAAGAGAATCTCCAGTAGTAATTAAATCTGAGGATTTGGTAAAAATCTATAAACTGTCACATACTGTTTACCTCGAGTGATGGAGTTTCTTTTAGATTGAAAGAACAGCTTTGCTCTGCGTGTGTGATGGTCCAGACAGCCGTGGTCCGAATCCTCAGGGTCACTGCTCATTGATCCAGCTTTAGTGTTAGTCTGTTGAGGAGAAAAACACAACTGTTAAAAATCACACAATGCAAATATGTCAAAAAGCTAGAGAACATGCAAGCTTACGTCTCTCAAATTAAAAGTGATCTCCAGGTTGCTCCAGAAGTAATCAGAGAACTCTGGATACATTTCCAAGACCTCCAGGACATCATCTCTGTGGATTTTGTGCAGGTCACAGTACGTCAGTGCTCTCACATCTGCACTTGACTTTCCAGGACGTGCATATGAGTTAATGGGCTCTCCAAATATATCATTCTTGCCTGAAGGATATCCAAGGGAAAAATAGACCAAAAGCTATATATAAGACATTTAATGCTCAAAACATGTCTGATAGTACAGACTTCTACAGGTGTTATTCTTAACAGGAATACTATTTGTACTATATGGCAGAAATAGTAAGTGCGTTATGCAGTATGCTAGTACGTAGTAGTGTGTTATTGTAAATACAGCTGAAGAAACGTGAAAAATATTTTTAATCAACAGCAGATGGCGCTGCATGCCATTAAAAGGAACATGACAGAAACCTAAATAGCTAAATGTCCACAAGATGGAGCCACACAAGAAAAACTCTCAGTTTTTTAATTAAAAAAGCGTCTAACTTTTAGAAGTACTTGTGCTGTTTTTGTAAATAAATAAAAGGTTATACTTAATTTTAAAGTCCATACTGCCCATATAGAAATCTGATATATGATAAATGTACCAATATTTAGATATTTTTGTCATGTATATGCAACATATATGTGACCCTGGACCATTTAGCGTCAACTTAAGGATTGATGTATTATATAAACTAGAATAAATAAGCATTCCATTGATGTATACATTGTTAGGGTATAAACATATTTGGACAAAATACAAATACTTAAAAAAAAATCGGAATCTGAGGATTATTATCCATTATTATTAAGTACTAAAATACTTTAAAAAACACCCTAAAAATTGTCCAGATTAAGTTCTTAGCAATGCGTATGACTATTTAAAAATAGTATTATTATATATTTACGGTATTACATTTACAAAGTATTTCAAAATATTGTAACAACTGTCATTTACATATATTTTTTCAACCATTAGGATTACAGATATGTGCATATATGTTCAGCTATAACGTTACATATGTTAGACATAATCATATATGCCATATCAGATTTCCATTTGAATCACTTTGCAACTCTGATTAGAGGGTGTCTGGGTGAGGGACATCAAAAAGTTTGAAAATGCCCTGACATATGCATATAAACCCAAAATCTCCTTTACCTAAAATAGCCACAACCACATCTCCCTTTAAAATCTCAATGGAGCCCCGAGAGATGAAGTATAGCGCTGAAATCACATCTCCAGCATGGACCAAGGTGTCTCCTGGAGGAGCGTGAGTAGTCTTAAACTTCATAGCCAGAGCACGCAAGCAGCCTTTCGAGGAACCCTTAAAAGCCTTACAGCTCTGCAGCAGTGTACGATTCAGATGCAAGCAGATGTCAGCCTGTAAGCACTCAGGAAAACCCTTCAGCACCTGCAGAGAGATAAAACACAGGTCGATGTGATAAACGATGCCATGTTATGCTGAGTGTTTGCAAAAATAAGCAGAGCGAAATAAATAGCGTCCGCCCAGGTGTTTGGGAATGTGGCTCTGTGACTCACAGCATTCATGTCAATGCCATTGGTGTAAGACCAAGCGTGCTGGAAATACTCCTCAAGTCTTTGCCGAAGTGGGTTGGGGATCTGGTGGAAACGGATAAACTCTCGAACCCGCAACATCTGAGTGTGGTAACGTGCGGTGCCGGAGTACAGCCTCTGGATGATGGCAGACACATTTCCAAATATGCTAGCGTACATTAGTGCTGTGAAGAAAAAAATAACAAAAGACACCAAAAATGAGTTTAATTCAGATGAAAATATCAGGGGCAATTTTTAGAATTGAAGTACTTCTATGAATCATGATTAGCAGGCAGGTTTACTATTGGTTGGTAATTATTGGTTCTTTCACTGCAGGGCCCTTAACAACCCATTAAATTAAATTATTGCAGTGTTATTGAATGTTTAGACATTTTTTAAACCAAACACCCCTACGTATGATAATCTCAATGTGAAGGACATCATTCTGAAAATAATAAGAGTTTTCTAGTTAATATGAGTCATGAGTTATGGGTTGTCATGTATAAAGAACTA
>CAIGQW010000532.1:3964151-3976323 GCA_903798125.1 Danio choprae
CGCAGTGGCGCAGTGGGTAGCACGTTCGTCTCACAGCAAGAAGGTCGCTGATCGCTGGTTCGAGCCTCGGCTGGGTTAGTTGGCCTTTCTGTGTGGAGTTTGCATGTTCTCCCTGTGTTGGCGTGGGTTTCCTCTGGGTGCTCCGGTTTCCCCCACAAGTCCAAAGACATGCAGTATAGGTGAATTGGGTAAGCTAAATTGTCCGTAGTGCAAGAGTGTGAATGGGTGTGTATGGATGTTTCCCAGAGATGGGTTGCAGCTGGAAGGGCATCCGCTGCGTAAAACATATGCTGGATTCATTCCGCTGTGGCGACCCCAGATTAATAAAGGGACTAAGCCGAAATGAAAATGAATGAATGAATATATAATCTGCTCCTCTCTAGATTTTTTGATTAAAAACAAGTTATGAACACATGAGATTTTGTAAAGCAAGTGTTTTAGCTGACTTGTTTAGCTGTTTTTTGACAAAATTGCACAGCTGGTTGAGTGATTGAGACATGATAAAATTCTGCAAGTTGTAATGTTTCTTCAAAAAGACAATTTTAAACATGCATAACTGCTATTGATCTTTTATGTGCTCTCGATTTCTCTCTTTAATTGCGATTGTATGGAAATTCTCTAAAATGTCATGATTGGTTAGCGTTAATTGATTAAGCTATTATTAGATCACAGACAACTACTTGATTCATAGTCATAACAAAAGATCTAATATTTTTATCGTTTGAAGAGTTAGATAGAAGTCAAATAGAGCTAAAGTACAGCTACCCCAGGAAAAAGAGGACATAGTAAAAACAGTTGGTTGACAGAAGGTTGACCTACAGTATGTATATCCATCCCATGTGTGTTGTTTCAGGCTTAAACATGCTTCAAGAATTAAACTTTCCCGATCTCCTGCCTCGCACCAGCTGTCCACCAATGTCAGGGCATGAAGTCCTCACACAAAGACCCACCATTAAAAGACCATTACTGAATCCCCTCAAAACCAATGAACGACAATGCTCAACACCCTTCACAGAGAAACCAGCCCAATATCCAGCTCCAGACCTCGTGATTGGTGAAGCTCTAGGGAACATCACAGGTAGTTAAGACATGCCATAGAGTGGAAAGCAGTGAGAGAGAGCAAGCATTGATCAAGGAAGAGCTCCTGCCCATAGGGCAATGCCATTTACAGTGAGTGATTATCACAGCACCACACAGAATATGGCAAGCCATTTTAACAATTACCAGTACCAGTATCTTTTTCATTAAGTACTGGTACTTTTTATTAGGCAATAGTGCTTATTCTTTCAGTACTGTACATTTTTAAAGTATCCTATGTAAGTTTCAAATACTTCCAATGACAATGCCATGAGTCTTTAAACATGCTGATATATAGAATTCATTGCTTTAAGGTTTCTATGGTCACATGTCAAGTTTATCACATGACAAACCATAGCACCAATAATTTATGCATATATTGGTTGTTTTTTTCCTTTTTTTCCACCTTTTCTACCTTTCATTGACAAATGTCCTAATTTTATTGTGAAATATCTGATATTCTAGTTGTCAAATATGTGTAAGAACATGTTTTATGTCATTAAAAACAGGTTAATAATGATCATATTATTTTATCTATGATGGGTGATGGTTCAAGATTAACTCAATTCTATGAACATAAGCATCACTGTGTGAAAATTCCCTTTTGTATCATTTTTGTGATTGTTTTTTTTCACTACAGATTCATTATTATGAATTGGAATTAGTGTGCACAATGTTTTAGGATAATGAATTCCAAAAAAATAAAAGACCTTTAGTCTTTATTCTCTTCAGTGGATAGATCAAAGCTGCAAGATTTACAACATGTTAATTCATCAACTTTTCCCAAAATACACAAAAGTGGCTGTTTAACTGAGAGAAGAATAGAGTAAATAATCTAGTAACTTAAACAGTGTGTATCCGTTATGAATGAAGCACACTGTCCGATTATGTTTAAAAATAAATATTATTGCAGTTCTATAGGCATCAGTGTGTATTTTGTGTTTTTCCTACTACTTATGACTATTTACATTTCTGAAAGCTAAAATAAGCATTATTTGTTTAAAAATACTGATAAATTGGGATTCGCGACAAGTGCCGCATGTGTCTTTCTCTGACATGGAAAGCAGATTTGAATTTAGCAGCTGTTTACATGATGCACTGAATGTTCTGACTGTGCACTCCAGAGACCAGCCTAGTGTAAATACAATAATGTAATCGTACAAGTCAAAGGATTAAATGTTAAACTGGCTTGCCATACTGAAACTCTGGTGTGTCAGTGAAGGGCATCCTTGTGCTGAAACGAATGTGGGGTGTTTGACCTGACTGCTGTGACGGTGGTGAGCAGAGCCACTTCTGACACCACTACACCAATCTTACAAACCACCAACATGAGCCTCCGGCCAGAGACAAATGCCAGCACCAGACTGCCTGTGCTCAAGTCCTGTGGCATAATTTTCATCACATTACATACAAGAACAGACACATGCTACTGTGAGGATTTAAAGGGAAAGTTCATGACAAACCGAACTTACAAAACCATTTCAAATATGTAACTATATCAGAAAATTTGTAAATGCAAAATAAATTGTGAAAAATAATTTGGGCGCACTGGGTAGCGCTGTCGCCTCACAGCAAAAAGGTCGCTGGTTCGAGCCTCGGCTGGGTCAGTTGCCGTTTCTGTGTGGAGTTTGCATGTTCTCCCCGTGTTGGCGTGGGTTTTCTCCGGGTGCTTCGGTTTCCCCCACAAGTCCAAAGACATGCGGTATAGGTGAATTGGGTAAGCCAAATTGTCCTTAGTGTATGTGTGTGAATGAGAGGGGATGTTTCCCAGTGATGGGTTGCAGCTGGAAGGGCATCCGCTGCGTAAAACATATGCTGGATAAGTTGGCGGTTCATTCCGCTGTGGCGACCCCAGATTAATAAAGCGACTAAGCCGAAAAGAAAATAAATGAATGAATGAATTACAATCGTTTTGTTAGTTTGCTGTAGAATATCAGAGGATAACTTTCAAATTTGAGACAATAATTATGAGAAAACCATAAAATTGCCATGCTCAGGTGATCCTATAACTTTTTAAGTTTGTTGTTGTTGATGATGTTGAACACAAAAAAAGATACTTTTAAGAATGTTTGAAATTGATCACCATTTCCATCCATAGTGGTAAAAAGGAAGTCACCAGTCTCTAACATTCTTCAAATGATCTTTTTTGTATTCAACAAAAAATAAGTAACTCATAAAAGTTAGAGTACATGGTGAGTACATTTTTTATCTTCGGGTGAACTATCACTTTAATTCTGAAGTAAAGTCATTGTAGTTAATTAAGCAAAGTCAATGTTAATACTATGTGATTCAGTTCAGTGTCTCTCTTAGTACTGGAGACTCATCACACAAAGGCTGCCATTGGATTACAATTGATTTAAAAATCAATGTTTCCTTTTACTTGAAATAAACAAATCATTACTGGATTCCAAAGAATTTAAACTATTTATAGTCTCAGTGCAATATGCAGATTCGCGTATTGAAAAAATATACTCACTAATGTAGAGTACAAGGTTGTGTCAACATAATCAGACTTAATCAAAAGAATAAAAGCTTTGAATTGAGTTTTCAATTCATGTTTATCATTGGCAAACACCATAAAATCATAGAAAAATGCTAATGATAAAATATGATATATATTAATTGTTATGAGTAAATTTAACTATATTTAAATATGTATTCAAAATAATAAACAACATTAGCAAATACATTATGTAATATTAGCAAATATAGCATTAATTATTATGATTATGATTGTCACAAAGATGACAATTAATAATAATAATAATAATAATAATAATAATAATAATAATAATATATTTACTGAGTTCAAAATTTATACACAACAAAATATTAAAAAGACTTCTGCATTTACACAATATTATGATGATAATAATAATAATAATAATAATAATAATAATAATAATAATAATAATAATAATGGGCCTCACGGTGCCGCAGTGGGTAGCACGATCGCCTCACAGCAAGAAGGTCGCTGGTTCGAGCCTCGGCTGGGTCAGTTAGCATTTCTTTGTGGAGTTTGCATGTTCTCCACGTGTTGGCGTGGGTTTCCTCCAGGTGCTCCGGTTTCCCCCACAAGTCCAAAGAGATGCGCCCATACACCCATACACACTCATTCACACACATACACTACTGACAATTTAGCTTACCCAATTCACCTAAAGTGCATGTCTTTGGACTTGTGGGGGAAACCGGAGCACCCGGAGGAAACCCACGCGAACATGGAGAGAACATGCAAACTCCACACAGAAATGCCAACTGACCAACTGACCCAACCTCGAACTAGCGACCTTCTTGCTGTGAGGCGACAGCGCTACCCACTGCGCCACCCCATTATTATTATTCATTCATTCATTTTCTTTTTGGCTTAGTCCCTTTATTAATCTGGGGTCGCCACAGCAGAATGAACCGCCAACTTATCCAGCATATGTTTTACACAGCGGATGCCCTTCCAGCTGCAACCCATCACTTGAAAACATCCATACACACTCATTCAGACACATACACTACTGACAATTTAGCTTACCCAATTCACCTATACCACATGTCTTTGGAATTGTGGGGGAAACCGGAGCACCTGGAGGAAACCCACGTGAACACGGGAACACATGCAAACTCCACACAGAAACGCCAACTGAACCAGCCGGGGCTCGAACCAGCGACCTTCTTGCTGTGAGGCGATTATGCTACCCACATTTATTCTATTCAAATTAAAAATAATTTTTAAAAAAGTAAAATTTTGGGGAAAAAGACATATATTTCTGTTATGCAAAGCTGAATTTTCAGCATCATTACTCCAGTCTTCATTGTCACATGACCCATCAGATGAATCATTCAATATGAAAGCTCAATTTTTCAATTTGATTTGATGCTCAAGAAAAATATTTTATCATTATTGATGCTTAAAACAGTTGTGCTGCCTAATATTTTGAGAAAACTGCAATAATTTGTTTTAGAATTCATGAATGAACCTTAATAAATATATATTTAATTATACACAGACAAAAAAAGTCACTTTTAATCAGTTGAATGTGTCCTACAAAATAAAAACATTTGCCCCCAAACATTTGACCAGGGTAAACCAAACAATCAAAAAAACGAGAAGTTCTTTCATTGTGAACTCACCTCTTGTGCGACAATACTGGAGATGCGAACTGCCCTCTTGACCCGCGTGTCTCTCCTCTCATTGCTCCCTTGCGCCCCCTCCTGAGAAATGCTGCCCCTGGCACTAAAGGACATGTTTCTGCCCCATACAGAGATCCAGCTGCACGAGATTCCGGTATCATCCACTATTCATCCCACCTCACCTCCAACCAATACTGTCATGCTCCGAGCTAAAGCGCCTCTGTTTAAATGCCTCTTTTACAACTTCCAATATTAGCCTCAATTATTAGCTAGTATGCATCAAAGTTCGAAAGCAAACCATCCAGTTTGTTGTAGTCCTATAAAACAGCTACTTCTGTCAATCCAAGGGAATCAGCAAAACAATATGAAAAAGCTGTTGAGTTTCACATAAATCTTGCATAAAAAAAACACAAAAAAAAAACAAGTGTGAATGGGAACATCACAGATCCATCATCACACTATCAGTATTAGGCTTTAAATTAACTCACATTCTCCATGCATCAAAGTTTTAAATCAAACCATGCAGTTTTTTTTGTAATCCCAGAAAACAGCTGCTTCTCTCACTCCAAGCGAATCATCAAAACAATATAACCAAACTGTTGATCTTCACACTCGATTCTTGCATAAAAAACAGAAATCTAGTGTGAAACGTGTGCACGGATCCATCGTCACGCCGTCAGGGCAGCTGTTCCACTTTTTTTTTTCCACGCTTTGCCTTTTAAAGAGAGTAAACTGCCTGTGGTCTCCCTCTCTTTCCCTCCCTCCCTGGCTTCCAGAATCCCTGTTTGTGTGTGTGTTTCTCTCTCTCTCTCTCTCCTCAGTGGAGAGATGTAATTGTGTGATCCTCCTCCTCGCTCTCCGTAGCCCAGCTGCAGGGCTTGATGGATCTCCTCTGCTCCACTGATAAGCACAAACAAGCTCAAAATAACATTTTTTGGTTTTTTTTGTCTCTCTGTGTGCTCAGCTTCCAGGCTTGTTGCACACTCTCACCTCTCTTATGATAATTCCCCCCCACATTAGGTTTAATCATACTGTAGTTTAGTTAAAAGTTGAAATTGGTGAATCAAAGCTTTCTTTGTAAATGTGAATTGCATATACTTATTCTCAAATAAAAATGTGTAGTACTTTAGAGTATGGTTCATTTCACCTACTCTGATTGTATTTGTCTGACAGAAGAAAGTCACTGATACCAAGAAGGTTTAGTAAATTATGGGATAATTTTCATTTTTGGGTGAACAATTGCTTTAACTTATGTTAATATATTTTGGGCTGCACAGTGGCGCAGTGGGTAGCACGATCGCCTCACAGCAAGAAGGTCGCTGGTTCGAGCCTCGGCTGGGTCAGTTGGCATTTATGTGTGGAGTTTGCATGTTCTCCCCGTGTTGGCGTGGGTTTCCTCCGGGTGCTCCGGTTTCCCCCACAAGTCCAAAGACATGCGGCACAGGTGAATTGGGTAAGCAATATTGTTCGTAGTGTGTGTGTGTGAATGAGTGTGTGTGGATGTTTCCCAGTGATGGGTTGCAGCTGAAAGGGCATCCGCTGCGTAAAACATATGCTGGATAAGTTGGCGGTTCATTCCGTTGTGGCGACCCCAGATTAATAAAGGGACTAAGCCGAAAAGAAAATGAATTAATGAATGAATAATATATTTTGAAAATGCAGCAATATAGGCCACCAACATAGAATGGACGGATTTTATTTATGTTTTTGGGTTACTTATGTTATATTGTATAATAGTGCAATTTAGACTAAATGTTTTCTATATGTATATCTTTTAAAAAGTCATTTATTCCTGTGATGTCGAAGCTTAATTTTCAGCATCATTATTCCAGTCCTTAGTGTCACATGAATCTTCAGAAAGCATTATAATGTGATAAATTGATAGTCAGTAAAAATGTCTGAACATTTCTAAATGATTAAACCCCTGAATATAATTAATGATAAAAAAATTAAGAAAGCACATGCAAATATGAAAAAAGCATCTTCATCAGTTTGATAACGCACATGATCGCAAATTCTCACAACACATCCAAACATAGAAATGCGCTGCAAGTTAAGAAAACACATGCATTTAGAAAAACATGAAGATGTCTGAAAATAAATGTTATTTGTTTGAAAACACTGATAAATTGTTATTTATGACAAGCATCGCGCATCTATTTCTATGCCTTAGTGTGAGCTATCAGATTAAAATTTTAGCAGTTGATGACGTGCACTTTGAATGTTCTAATCACATTGTACATATGAAAGGGTTAACTTCCTGGTCATACCGTTCCTTGTTGTTTGTATATTTTGCCAATAATTATCTTACATTATATCTGTCACGGATCACAGAAGGTAGAGGCAAGAGTTCACAGAGTGTTTATTAAACACAATAATCTTCGCACCGAGGTGCTAGCAACAGTTC
The DNA here is from genome assembly GCA_903798125.1 of Danio choprae. Taxonomy (NCBI): domain Eukaryota; kingdom Metazoa; phylum Chordata; class Actinopteri; order Cypriniformes; family Danionidae; genus Danio; species Danio choprae. Next base: position 3,971,761 of record CAIGQW010000532.1, read on the forward strand.
AATGTAGAATCAACTGAGTCAGTAGAATTACTTCCCTTGAGCAGAGCAAGCCGGTAACAGGGGTTAGTCTCTGGGTGTAGCGAGTAGCAGATGGTCTTGGCAGAAGATCGGGATGAGAAGACGGAGAGTGATGCGATCGTGTGAAGACGATACCTGACAATGAGTGAACGGAGTGGGTGAGTCTTATAGTGTGGTGTTGATGACTGGAACAGGTGAAGGTGATGAGTGCACAGGTGTGTATGATTAGTAAACGGGTGATTGAGTGCGTTGTGTATTGGCTGGAGAGTGTGACTGGTGATCGGGGCTGATAGAACGTGCAGGGGGTGTGACAGTACCCCCCCCTCCACGGGTGACTCCTGGCACCCTGGACCGGCGACGTGGACGACCGCGACCTCGAGGAGCTGGACGGTTGGGATGTTGCTGGTGGAATGTTTCGAGGAGAGAGGGATCTAAGATGTCTTCCCGGGGTGTCCATGACCGCTCCTTGGGGCCGAATCCTTCCCAGTCGACTAAGTATTGGATTCGGCCGTCCCGCCGCCGGGAGTCGAGGATTTCCTTGACCTGGTAGATGTTTTCACCCACGACTTCGGGTTGTGCTGGAGGGGGAGGCAGCTCTGGGTCTGTGGAAGGAGGAGAGACAGGGTCAGTGAAGGGTTTAAGGAGTGAAACATGGAAGGCAGAAGGAATACGGGAGTGAGGTGGCAGGTTGAGGCGGTAGGTGACAGGGTTTATCTGTGAGTGGATGGTGTACGGCCCTATGTAGCGGGGACTCAGCTTTCTACAGGGCAGTCGGAGACGGATGTTCTGGGTTGATAACCACACTTTGTCCCCGGGTTGGTACACTGGGTTGGGTAACCTGCGGCGGTTAGCAGCATCTGTATGTCTCCGTACTGCCCGTTGGAGGTGGACATGAGCTGAGTCCCATACCCTCTCGCTCTCCTGGAACCAGTGGTTTACTGCGGGCACCTCCGAGACTTCGCCGGTCCACGGAAACAGTGAAGGTTGGTACCCTAGAACACACTGAAAGGGGGTTAGTCCCGTGGAGGCTTGGCGAAGGGAATTCTGGGCATATTCTGCCCACGGTAAGTACTGGCTCCAGGTGTTCTGGTGATGGGCACAGTAGGTCCGGAGGTAGCGAGAGATTTCTTGAATCTTGCGTTCGGTCTGCCCGTTAGTCTGTGGATGGTAGCCGGACGAAAGACTGATGGATGTACCTAGCAACTGGAAGAAGGCCCGCCAGACCCTGGAAATAAACTGAGGTCCTCGGTCGGATACGATATTCTCGGGGAGACCATAGTTGCGGAAGACGTGATGAAATAATGCCTCAGCGGTTTCTAAGGCGGTGGGTAGAGCTTTGAGCGGGATGAGCTTGCACTGCTTGGAGAATCTGTCGACGACCACCAATATGGTGGTGTGACCCCGTGATGGAGGCAAGTCTGTAGCGAAGTCGACACCAATGTGGGTCCAGGGTCGGCGGGGAATAGGCAATGGCTGGAGTTTGCCTTCAGGCAGACGGTGAGGAGTGGTGGTTACGGCGCAGACCGAACACCCCCGGACATGCTGGGCAACGTCCTTGGCCATACCAGGCCACCAGTATTTCCCACGTAGGAGCGAGAGGGTTCGCCTGCTGCCCGGATGTCCTGAACCGAGGGAGGTGTGCGTACTTTCGAGGAGAATGAGACGGTGACTGGACGGAACGTAAGTAGAACCTGGTGGTAGACCCGGAGGGGCTGGCTCCTCGAGAGTAGCGGCTCGGATTTCTTCGTCAATCTTCCACAGTATGGGAGCGACGGAGATGGAGGGTGGTAGTATGGGTTCGGGAGTATCTGGAACGGGATCTGGTGAGTAAAGGCGGGAAAGGGCGTCCGCTTTACAGTTTTTACTCCCCGGCTGGTATGTGATGGAGAAATTAAATCTGGCGAAGAATAGTGACCACCGAGCTTGGCGGGCGTTCAGGCGTTGGGCATTTCGTAGATACTGGAGATTTTTATGATCCGTGATCACGGTGAAAGGAAATTTTGCTCCTTCCAGCCAGTGTCGCCATTCCTCGAGGGCCAGCTTGATGGCTAGTAACTCACGGTCCCCTATGCCGTAGTTCTGTTCAGCAGGAGTGAGTTTGCGGGAATAGTACGCACACGGATGGAGAGCTTTGGGTTCGTTAGACCACTGGGAGAGTACGGCCCCCACTCCTACGTCTGCCGCATCGACTTCGACTACGAAGGGTAACGTAGGATCAGGGTGTCTGAGGATGGGTGCTGTGGTAAATTTGCTCTTGAGGAGTCGGAAGGCGCGATCCGCCTCGGAGCTCCAGACGATGGTTCTCCGACCCCCCTTGAGGAGTGATGACAAGGGTGAGGATATGGTACTGTAATTTTTTATGAAGCGTCGATAGAAGTTGGCAAATCCTAGAAAACGCTGGAGCTCCTTGACGGTTTGGGGTACCTTCCAGTTGTTTACGGCGTCCACCTTGGCGTTCTCCATCTGGACCCCCGCAGCGGAGATCACGTAGCCGAGAAAGGAGATGGTGGATCGGTGGAACTCACATTTTCCGGCTTTCAGGTAGAGTCTGTGTTCACGGAGACGTTGCAATACTTGGCTGACTTGGTTACGGTGGTCTTCTAGATTACGGGAATAGATGAGGATGTCGTCTATGTATACAATTACACATTTGTGGAGGAGGTCTCTGAAGATTTCGTTCATATAGTTTTGGAAAACCGATGGACTGTTTGCTAACCCATAGGGCATTACCAAGTATTCATAGTGGCCAGTAGGGGTTATGAAGGCGGTCTTCCACTCATCTCCTTCTCGAATACGGATCAGGTTGTACGCGCTGCGGAGATCCAGCTTACTAAACACTCGCGCCTCCCGAAGTTCCTCAAGAGCTGCGGGTACGAGTGGTAAAGGGTAAGCAAACTTTACCGTAGCCTCGTTCAACACCCGGTAATCGATACAGGGTCTGAGTCCTCCGTCCTTCTTGGTCACAAAGAAGAAGCTCGATGCGGCAGGAGACTTAGATGGTCGGATGAAACCCTGGGTGATGGCTTCGTTGATGTAGCTCTCCATCGCCTCGTGTTCAGGACGGGAGAGAGGGTAGATACGACCGTGCGGTAGCTTGGCATTGGGCAGCAGGTCGATGCTACAGTCGCAGGGCCGGTGAGGAGGAAGTTGTGCGGCACGTTCCTTACTGAAGACATCCAGGAAGGCGTGGTAGGTGGAAGGAACGTGCCGAGTGAGGTCCGGGGAAGAGTGATCTAAGGCAGTTGAGTGAAGGGGAAGAGATGACTGGTGATTCGACGAGTGACGAGTGTGATCTTTGCAGGTCTTGCTCCAGCCGAGGATCTGTCCAGTGCCCCAATCGATGGTGGGTTGGTGTTGGACCAACCAGGGTCGACCCAACACAATATCGACATTGGCCCTGGGCAATACTAAGAGGTGGAGTTTCTCCCGGTGGTCTGGGGAGATCCTCAGAGTGACCTGACGGGTCCGGCGGGTGATCTGGCCTTCGCCCAATGGTGAGTTTTGAATAGTGTAAATGCGATACCGGGTTTCGTTGATTACTGTCGGGAGGCGATGTTTACTAATGAAGTTCGTGGAGATGAAGTTCCCAGCAGCTCCGGAGTCCACCAGGACATTAACGGGAAAATCACAAGAGTTCATCGTTAGAGTGGCTTGCAGATGAGGAATTTTACATATTGATGGAGTAATGGAACAGGCACTCACCATTGGACGAGGAGGGCGAACTGGACAGCTGGAGAGAAGATGGGATGCTTCTCCGCAGTACAAACAGAGTTGGAGACGGAGTCGTCGGTGGCGTTCCGCGGAGGTAAGGTGGTAGGCATCAGTGATCATGGGCTCCTCCGAGTCGGGTGGTGATGAAGCAGGATGAAGACGAGGGGCTACGATGGTGGTAAGTGATGGTGAAGGGTGAGGATGAGATGGTGCTCTGTGGTGAATGGTAGGGGTGGAACAAGCGTTGAGGTGCTGGGAGACGCTGATGGCTTTTCGGATGAACACCTCAAGGTCCGCGTTATCATCGTAAATGACCAGGTGTTGGCGAACGTTGGGTGTCAATCCTCGCCGGTATGCGGCTAACAACGCTACTTGGTTCCACCCACTACTGGCGGCGAGAGTGCGGAACTGAAGAGTGTATTCGTGGATGGTTAGCTTTCCTTGGGTGAGTGAGATGAGTTCGTCGTGGACAGATAGTGATGTGAGTGCTGTGCCGAATACCTCCTTAAAGTGCTCGGTGAAGGAGTGATAGGAGTGAAGGACTGGATTGCTGGCGTCCCAGAGGGCGTCAGCCCATTGCAGTGCTCGGCCAGTGAGGAGAGAGATTACAAAGGCGATCTTGGAGATTTCATTGGGGAAGGATGCGGAGTTGGTCTCAATATATAGCGAGCATTGCAGTATGAATCCAGCACAGGTTTGAGGATCGCCAGCATAACTGGCGGGACGGGAGAGAGCTGAGCTCGACATCGCGAGCGGATTTGCTGGAGGATTCACGGGCTGCTGGCTCAACGCCGCTGCTTCCGGGTATGAGTCAGCGGCGATCCCGGAAGTATT
>CAIGQW010000532.1:3976723-3986945 GCA_903798125.1 Danio choprae
TCATTAAGAAATTTAGTAAATTTCCCTCCATAAGTGTACAGTGTGAAAAAAGTACAGTTCTACACAATTCATTCTTGTTTTCCCAACACATATCGATTAAGTTACCTATCAAAAATTAATTAGATTGAACATAAAACAATTAAGTTGTCCCAAAAAAAAACATCGCAAGAATTATGTTGTTTCAGCTCATTTTAAATAAGCAATTTGAACAAGCAGCAAAAATTATTTTTTGAGTGTATCAAATCTTTTTGATCAATAACGTGTATACTAAGAACTTAATTGGCACAATTTTGAAGATGATTTTCTCAAAACAAATTTGTTTTTGAACCCTCAGATTCCAGGTATTTCAAGAATAGTTTTTTGGCCAAGTATTGTCCTATCACAGCAAGCTATACATCAATTGAATGCTAATTCCATTTAAAGATGATGTATAAACCTCAATTTCCAATAACTGACCCTTACTACTGGTTTTTGTGGTCCAGAGTCACATATCACCAGCATCTTCTTTAAATGTTTAATTTTAACAAAAAAAAATCTCAAATGAATCAATCACTTGTGTCTCAGAATTTCTAAGACACTGGGAGCTCTTTTTAGAGATGTTCATGTTGACATGGAAAAAAAGCCAGGACAATGAAATAGCTATTTGATGCCCACATTTTTACCTGCATGTTTACTGATAAAAATATATATATATATATATCACAAAAATAATAAAAAACTTGGCAGTCTGTTGGGAGATGTACATCATTTAAAGATGGACAACATGTCTGAAGGCACTGATTGTTCTAAAACTGCTCCTTTTCCCACCAGACAGAAATATGAACTGACCTTGCTCGAGATACTCATAGCTAAAGGCACATTTCATGATGACTAATGACAAACCTTGCACATCCAATGTGATGTTTTATGGAATGGATAATTTTGGTGAAACAATGCTGTATTTGACTCTACACAGAAATTCAACACTACTTTGAATTCTATGTAGTCTGGAAAAGATTGTAGTAGTATAGCATAACAGTTTGGCCTGGTTAATTGAAACATAACTATCTGTCTACTTCATTTTATATCACTGTATGTTATGACTACAATTAGCCTTTGCCAGGAGTCCTCTAATGCAGTTTTGCAAACTAATGGGGTTTCTGGATCCAAGCCAGTGCCATTCAATGAGAAAGCTAAGTCTGTTACCACAAAAAGGATGCTAACATTACAACACCCAAAGTGTTAAAACGCTTCAAGCCTAATGCCTTTTACTTGATATAAGTCTTCATAAGTGCCATATCTCCTTGTGGTTTCTAGGAAATCAATTTAGTCATAATTAGATTTATTAGTGCATTTAGAAGAATTGAACATACATAATTATATTAGTCCACAAACTGAGACTGGAACCTGAACTTACATAATATACGTTTATACATTTTTTAATTGAATAGCACATAAGCTGTATTTACTCACACACCTATTATCAGTATGATGGTGTATTCAATTGTACAGCCTGTTATAAGCACTAATACAGAAAGTCAGAAGCAATGACAATGCAATATTAGTGAACGTCTCTGATGCAAAATACAAAAATACAATTCCCTGATACATAAACACTGTGGGTATGCTATGACTACTTTATATTTTGAAGAGGCAGAACAGATTTATGGCTCACATTAGCATTAATGTGAATATTCGAGCCACTATAAAAGTATATTCAGAGAGTGAGCATCAGAGGTTATTTTATCGAATGCTTAAAAGAAAAAAAGACATACAAAAGTTTTAAAAGCTCAAAATCTCATTATTTATTCATTTTCCTTCGGTTTAATCACTTATTTATCAGGGGTCACCACAGAGGAATGAACTGCCAACTATTCCAGATGCTCTTACATCCACAACCCAGCACTGCGAAACACCCATTCACTGTCTTATACACACACGGATTCATGCACTAAGGCCAATTTTGTTTACCCAATTCACCTATGCCGCATGTCTTAACCCCCACGAACACAGGAAGAACATGCAAACTCCACACAGAAATGCCAACTGGCGACCTCAAACCAGCGACCTCCTTGCTGTGAGGCGACAGTGCTAACCACTGAGCCACCGTGCCACCTAAAATCTCATTCATTTACCATTATTAAAAATATAAAAACAAATAAAAATGCTCATTGATCCAAAAATATATTCTCTATTTTTTATACCATCGGAGCAAGTATCATCAAAACATTTGAAATGACTGCAGGCAGCCCAGACCCAGCTGTTGTTTATGCAAGTACATGTCAAAAATAACATGAAAAATGGGTGTTACCCATAAAAACCTCAGTGCTTAAACACATCTATGACACAGGAAAACACTCATATATAACAGAAACAACATGAAGTGCTTTTCTTAGTAGCAAAGTGGGAGAGTTATAGAAATAATTGGGCTTTCCCTGAAAACAAAACTCACTGCACATCCCACACAAGCTGATCAATGCAGCATATAATCATCTGCCACCGTCCACCTGGTTAGAAAACAGGGAATATATATCAAGAGCCTGAGATTAAAAAGAAATTGTGCAATAAATATCCGTCATAGCATTACCTATATTACGTTCTGTTTATTACAAGCTTGCACTTGCGTTTTGTAATCTGTTGCTTTAAATGCTTAAGGTTCTATAAAGTAATGACTCTAACTGCCTGTTTTATTGTTTCATCAGCTGAAAAAAATGTTGTAAGAGTACTTACAATAATATTGTTTCTCTGTGTCATTGTTGTAGTTTGAATTCCACCATTATTTTACAATTAAAAAATACTTTTATAACTGCAGGGTGGCTGAAATTTAAAAGTGCTATAGAATGAAAACCTGGATATGCTGTACCTAGGCACAGCTGAATAATGCAATTTCAGTATTTTGTAAAGACATACCATGAGTCTCAAACACCACTGTTTCCGTGTTCTCATTTAAATCCCATGAGTCCAAAATCCCTAAAAATAGGCCAATCAGAACAAAACATAGACAATCCACATAGGATCATTAATATGCATGCCACATGCAGCGTTTCATTGGCCACATTTTTTCCTAATGAGATTACAACAATGATAATTTTCCCTTATTTTTACATTTATCTTAGCTTGTAAGCTTGTATTGTACTTACTATGTATGTAGGACTTTTATTTTGAAAACAAGTCTGGCATTATAGATGTAAGAATCAGCTCTTTGGTTTAAATCGAATATAAACTTTGGGAATCCAAAGATTCAAACGTGATTCACATAGAATTATTCAAAGCTTACACTTAACCTACTTATTTGTCCAGCAAATAGAACGGTGAGTGTAAAGCAATCCTGTATAATATTATTACGTGACCAACAATAACAATATAAAAACAGTATTTAATTATTTGATGAGCAAGGTAGCAATATCTGAAGCTGGGGCTTTAACTTATAAAGCACAGAACACACCAACACAAGTCTTAAAAATGAAACACAAGTTTATTGCTAGTCTATAACACAACATACCAAACTACATAAAACGCACAAACGCAAAAGTTCTTAGCATTGCAACCTGAGAGAAACCATAAAAGCAGAGAATTTTGCTATTCTCTACTAATTAAATATAATTCACACCAGATTCAGCTATAGATATAAACCTTGTTTGTGTTACTTGATGACCTGCTGAAATTCCCTCGTCAGAGAAGATGGGTTTCCTTACTTTCAGGGAAGCTTAGAGTCGGTTGCTAGGGATACGGATGTTGGACGAGGCGGCGTTGTAGGTGAAGTCCTTCCTGGGGTTTCTGTAGTTATGACAGAGTTTCAAAGTTCTGATGAGTTGACCCGATGGCTTGTCGTTGAAGTGGTTGCACAAGCAGATCGGGGGGTCGAGCCAGCAGCAAATAAAGGTCACGGTTTGCTCCGTGATGTAACAAGGCTTCTGGCGAGGCAATGTAACGGCCACAGCACGAGAAGAGCGACGTCCATGCAGCGACGATGGTGATGACCGGCAAAGACGACGACAAAACTTTCTTGTTCAAAGTTTTATAGGCTTTGGGTATCGGTTGGGCCTACACAGTGATTGTCCAATTAGAGAAGCTGCGGGGTGGGGTCACACCCCCATTTCATCCTCTAAGAGGTCAGGTTAGCACATCGTGTGAGGATCATGCGTAACCCTTCTTTGATTGAGAGTTTTACAATCTTATAAGTAAAGTATTGTAACATGGACATTTTTCATTGTATGGTTTCTTCATATAAATCACTGCATTTAAAACTTTCCTAGCTTACAATCAATACCAAACATGAAATATTTCACAAACATTCTGTAGATTTCATCCACCACCAACGGCTATAATTCATTAACTATCCATAACAGTTACGTTAAACACATGGAACATGTACACACAAAAACCTACAGAAACGTAAAACGTTAACGCACGTTTATGCATGGTGTCTTATCACTCAAGGTTTAAAACCACAAGATGGTGTATAATGAGTAAATGGTGAGTAAATTTTCACTTTTGGGTGAACAATCCCCTTTAAATATTATAATAAGGGCTCTTTAAAAATGTGTTGTAAAACTGGTAATTTTTTTGCTCTGTACAATTATTATTGAATGCATATTGCTGTAGGGCTCTGCACCGCTCTCACCACCGCTGGTCAATAGGATGCTTGTTCAGTCACGACTTCACCTGAGTTGGCTTAGAGCAATGATTCTCAAAGTGTGTAGTACGCAGATCAATCACTGACTTAAATCTTTTTTTAAAACACTTTTAACCCTTCGACATGTGTGATCACACTAGTGTGACTAGCATTGGCTGGTCCCTGGAGTGTATGGTCACAATGATGTGATTAGAATGTTCAGTGTGTCACGTCATCAGCTGCTAAATGAAAATCCCGCAGCTCAGCTCCCTTCACTGGCAGCACACATCACCCATCATAGATCGAATAACATGATCACTATTAAATATTTAAATGATGAAGTACATGTTCTCACGCATATCTGAAAATTGAAATATCAGATATTTCACAACATAATAAGGATGTTTTTTAAATATTTGCAGAAAAGAAAAAAAAGATACAAAACCCATATAAAGATAAATCATTTTCATACTGTAATCATACTGTATTTTAATGCTGGTTATTTTGGTGGGACTGTTGTGATCACCAGCGATGTTGTCTCTGCTGGAGATCACTTCCTATATCTTGACAAACTACAACTCCCAGACATCTTTGCACTTATCACTCCTGCCACAGCTGACAATAATCCAGACACTGACACACACACAAACAGCTGAAGATTGTTATTGACTAATTATAGGACTTTTAAACACCTCAATTTCACAAACACTTCGCTGAGTCTTGTTTAGCTGTTGCTGCTCATTATGTAAGAGTTTTCCTTGTATCTTGTCTTCCTGTGTGTCTTGACCTTTTGGATTGTTCATCGTGTTCTTGATTCTTTGCCGCCTGCCCTGAACTTTTGTTGCCTGTTTTACAGATTACGCTACTGGATTTCCTCTGACACTGTATATGCTGGTTTTCAATCCCTGCATACCTGACCACTCTCAATTGGCCTCTTCAGGCTGGGTCAGTTGGCATTTCTGTGTGGAGTTTGCATGTTCTTCCTGTGTTTGCGTGGGTTTCCTCCGGGTGCTCCGGTTTCCCCCACAATTCCAAAGACATGCGGTACAGGTGAATTGGGTAAGCTAAGTTGTCCGTAGTGTATGAGTGTGAATGGATGTGTATAGATGTTTCCCAGTGATGGGTTGCAGCTGGAAGGGCATCCGTAGCGTAAAACATATGCTGGATAAGTTGGCGGTTCATTCCGCTGTGGCGACCCCAGATTAATAAAGGGACTAAGCCGAAAAGAAAATGAATGAATGAATGAATGAATGAATGAATTTTTATTTGTGTGTGAACTAACCCTTTAATGCTCAATTTACATGATTGTAAATATTCATTCATTCATTTTCATTTCGGCTTAGTCCCTTTATTAATCAGGGGTCACCACAGCGGAATGAACCGCCAACTTATCCAGCATATGTTTTACGCAGCGGATGCCCTTCCAGCTGCAACCCATCTCTGGGAAACATCCATACACACCCATTCACACTCATACACTACGGACAATTTAGCTTACCCAATTCACCTATAGCGCATGTCTTTGGACTTGTGGGGGAAACCGGAGCACCCAGAGGAAACCCACGCCAACACAGGGAGAACATGCAAACTCCACACAGAAACGCCAACTGACCCAGCCGAGGCTCGAACCAGCGATCAGCGACCTTCTTGCTGTGAGGCGAACGTGCTACCCACTGCGCCACTGTGAGGCCCATGATTGTAAATAAAATAGTATAAAATTATTACTTCCCCAGTAATGAGGTCTAGTGACGCCCTTGAAATTATTACTGTGCAGTTTTGTGTAACAGAAAAGAAAAAATGTCCGGTTGGCAATAGCGTGCCAAATCAAGCAGATTCCATTTTCTGCCCAGTTGAATGGTGCATCTCTAAGAGGAGTAACAATTTTAAAACGTTTCTGATGGAAAGAGACTAGGCTGATGTGTGTTGCTTAGGGTGACTGTTCTAGCAGGTCAGGCGAGACCTCTTTGTGATAAATGAGCTAATGACACTTTAAGTGGGTTGAGACTCTAGAGAGAGGTGCCAGTGAGATGGTACTTCTGTGAGGAGAAGGGGGACGAGGTTTCCCTCTGTCTCCCAACAGCATTACATTATCTAAAATAACACATCAATCCCTGTTAAGGAGAGTCAGAGGTTCCCCAGCACAAACGCCGGCACTGCAAAAACTAGCACCTTTGTAATACACGCCTGTGAAAAATCACTTTCACTACAAAACACTTAAACAACATCTGCAGTCATAACTACAACAACAGCATGCAAAAGCAAAATTAGTTTTAATATTTTATATATTTGCAAGACATTCACTTTGGTTTAACCTTGGAGGTATCATTGCAAAATATTGGAAGTACATTAAATGTTTTATCATGTTCAGACCATGCATCTGAAAAAATATGTGTGCGTGTGTGCGTGTGTGCGTGTGTGCGTGTGTGTGTGTGTGTGTGTGTGCGTATGCGTGCGTATGCGTGCGTGCGTGCGTGTGTTTTGAGTGGGTAACATTTTGTCTGTATTTGTATAAGTCTCTTATACTGCATTTATTGGTCCAAAATAGTGTTAAAAACAGACATTTTGTTTTATTAATTAATATACTACACAATGGAATATGTTCAGTGGTCAATGATCCTTCAGAAATCATTCTAATATGATTTGATGATCAAAAAACATCAGTGCTGAAAATAGTTGTTGCTTAATTGTTTTTATAGAAACATTGTATTATTATTTTTCTTTCAGGATTCTTGAATTAATGTTTAAACGAAACATATTTTAGTTAAACATCATTATATGACATAATTATGTAAAAACATATTCATATTAACCTATGTATTTGTTATAATACAAATATATCAAAAAAGTGATCTTACTTAATTTTATTATACTCAAAATGATTTAAAGAACTGACCAATAGGTAAAACTTTGTGGTGTAAATGATAGTGGCAAAGCAGGTAAAGATATAAATCTACAATTAATTATTATTTTAAAGTTACATGTGATCCTTAAATACAGTCTTTATAATATCAAACGATGCTTGATCTATAAATATGCCTTTTTTAGGGTATATAATATAAAATATTGTTACACCGAATTACATTTTAATATAGTGTCTGCTTTAAATCATGGTAAAAATGTAGCACTTTTTTTTGGGTCAGAAAAAATAAATGGGGAAAAAAGCATTATTACACTTTTGATTTTATTGTGTAAACCCATTTTTATCTTTAACCCATATATGTAAAACTAGATTATCCAAGCATCCTCACACCCAAATGCAATCTAAAAACACTACAATAAAAAAACATATGTGTTGAACATTTATTTTTTGTTTGAGTGTAGCTTGAAATACTATATGAAATCTAAGCCCCAAATGTGTAACTGCTGTCAACAGGGCAGTGGTGTAAACAGAGACAAATGACTAAGCATCTCTGGACACACACCCACATGAGCGCTAATGGCTGCTCAGTTGTGGAGATATAGATCTTTCTGTCATGAGGCATCCAGATAACTCAGCCGAAAATGGAAGGACACCTCGCGGCATGTGCCATGTGACCTTTGGCATGACCTCATTCCCTCTGTGCTCTGCTGGAACGCCCTTCAAAAGGGAATGCAGGGCAAGTGTCTGTTCAGCCAGCCATGTGCAGCTGCCACCTACATGACCCTGCCCGGGATGTTGAATTAACTACAGGTATGAGTGTTATTAAAGAGCATGTGAGAGAACTGCATGTGAATGAATTATTGACTGTTTTATTTTTTGGGTTTCACTTTATGATCTCTTAAAAACAGTTATTGAAAATAAAGTTGTTGATGTTAACTCACAGTGCATTAACTACTGTTAACAAGCACAACTTTGAATTTTAATAATGCATTAGTAGACTAAATGTCAACCCAGGCTCATTCTGAAAACGTACCGCTATATACATTTCTGGAGAGCGCCAAATACGTCCCAGAAGCTATGTTTTTTTGGAGTTTTTGTTTTCACGAATCCACCAGAGGCCGCTGTCTATGCATTTTCAGATCTCAAATTTCTCTCGCAAGTGCAGTCAGCTGGTAAGCGCGAAAAGGAACAGTGTCATACCGTTGCGTTCATTTTAAAAACAAAATGCAGCCAAACGTACTTCTGGCTACATATTTCGCGATCTCCAGAAATGTATATAGGGATACATTTTCAGAATGAGCTTATTTTGGGTTTGTCTTAGTCAAGCATCTCAGCAGAGACCAGTCCACTATGGGTGTCTCTACTGGTATTAGTCAAATACCAGTGACGTAGCTCTCAGCATCACTGATGCACACAAACCATGTGAGAGACCCTAACCTATCCTAACCCAACAGACACCAAATATCAGTTAAATACTGAATTCAACAGGAATGACCTACCAGCAACACGAGAACAACCGCTTAGAAAACCTCGACAAAAAAGACCAGAAAATTCCAAATGACCACACAGAAAAGCATTAAAAACAACTGGGCAAACCAGGAGTTGCAAGTCAACAACAATCACCAAAATATCCAATTGATGGCACAAGAGTTTAAAATGTACTCTACAAAATGAAAGTCACTGTAAACCTTCTCTATAACTATGTACAGTAAGAACTACCATATAAACTATGTACCGCAGAATTGCCAGTAACACTGTAAAATGTACAAGCATACTGCAAATGAATAAATACAATTGTGCTGTAAAACTACAAGACAATTCTAACTGTTAATTTATAGTGCGCTTGTGGATTTAGATCATGTGATTGGCTGGGCCATTCTAGCAGCTTCACTTTATTTTCTGAAATCAGTTGGGGGTTTGTTTGGCTGTGTTTGCCTCTTAGCTTCTACTGAGAAATTTTAGCTTCTATCTGGGCTTTCCATGCCTTTTACACCTCTTTTCCATCATGTGTTATTACTCTATTTCCCTGTGTCATTTCATTTTATTACACAAACTTAATTTCTAAACGATTTAGTTTTGTTTTCTTTGTACATATGGATTACTTTAGATGTTTCTGACATCTGGTGAAATCTTCAAGTAAAATGGTGACGTGTTCTATACTTATTTCCCCCCTGTATATTCAAAATTTCGGCATTGATTGAAGTAATGTTTCAAATATAAAACATCCACTTTTGTAAATTGAAATTCCTGAAACCAAATGTAATTTTTCAGGCAACAAATACATTTAAATAATGTTTTATATAATTGATTGACCATATATATATATTAGATTTCTGTATGATATTACATGTAATTGTAAATGATTTTATGTTTTGTTTACAATAGTGTAATAGGAGATAGAATATTCTCAATAATGTTTGAATGTTGTGCTGTTACTCAAGTGTTTAAATTAAAAATGCAGGAATACATTTCAACTAACGTGGTTCTGCTACAGAGCAACAACGGTTTTGGGAAACACTTGTCACTACATTATTTTTTTCCTAAATCATACTATGATAGTTCAGCCACGAGTTAAATTGAAAATACACTCAGGCTTTATAATCTGTTGATATTTGCAATTCTTGATAACTTGGCTAGTTGACAGAAGTGGTTCTTCCTTCATTTCTAAAATCTACTAATACTCAATCTGTTAATTTATTTCTGCGATAAATACGCTATGCGTGCCATCTAAATGATTGGAGTTTTCTATTACTAAAAATATTTTATTT
>CAIGQW010000532.1:3991945-3996945 GCA_903798125.1 Danio choprae
ACATTTTATCAAATATAAAGCTGGAAAGCATGAGGTTCTGACCTCATTAAGGTTTAAAATATATAAGCAAAGTTTGAAAATGGGAGTTCCTATTAAAAGACGTCCCCAGATCATTTAGTTCAGGATCACAGTCTGCCCCACGGGTCATCATTAAGTGATAATCTGCAATGGCTTACAGCTCACGATCATTTCCTCATGGTTAGCCCTCTGAGGACCATCGGGGTTTCTAGAGGAATGGGCGTTCACTAATTGAGTGACTTTGGAATTGCTCTTTTGTGTGGGAAGATTACTGGTGAAACCGCCATTAGTTCCAAGCTTTGCTTTCAACGTCCTTCCCAAGGACTCTCTTCAGAGGCAAGAGTGCTTTTACAGTTATTGGTGCACTGGATAACATAATAAGAAGCAGTATTTCTTGAGATTCGTGAAACAAAACTGGTATTTATGCTGATTATACCAGTTTTCCAATCAGAAATAGATTTCTGTAGGTTTTGAATATGTCCCATGGCCTTTCTGTGTATTGCGGAAATTTGCTGAAGCATCATTATCCTTCAAAGTTCCCTCAGAGGAGTTCTCTGGGTGTCCTTCCAGCAGGTAATTTGCGCAGAAACTTCCAGCAGTCCTCTCCAGACTGTAGGACATTATTACAGACTATGACACCTTCATTACCTCACATTAGTTTTCGGTAATAAATGAGCCTCTGGACTACAGCCATATACACATTTGTAACATGCCCACATCTTCTTGTATTTATGAATTAGAGTAACCAAAAAAATCCCAAAATCACAACTAAAGGGCACAGTCCTACCACTGATTCATTCTCAAGGGTTGTTTGGGATTCTTATTCAAGAAAGCACATCTTCAATATCATTATTAATATTTTTTTTATATATGTATTATCTGTGTGGAATATATTTAATGCTAAGAATTTAGGTGGCTCCCCTGTTTTATTAGGAATTGAACACACACACAGGAGAAAGCCCATTTTTAAATGCTACACATTTGTTAGTAATTTTATCATTGTAAAGTATGCTTTAGACACATTTTGTACAATAGCACAGATACTGAGTGTACATTATGAACATAATATACATCATCTAAAACACAGACATTTTATGTATGAACTAGAGACAGTTGGAAGTTTATGTTGGAAGTACAGTACAGTTCGGTACAGGTCACCTTTAGAGACCAACTGCTATAAACCTATGAAATATTTAATTCATAGAATTAACAGATTTATATTACTATTTGTAAAATGTATTTAATTAATTATGTTTAATGTCATTTTACTTATTTAATTTACTTAATTTACTCACCCAATGTGCCCATTGTTTCAAGATGCAATATAATTCGCAGGATTCTCAGGATTCAGGATTATATAATTCTCTAGAACATGTTTTAACTTTTAATACCTCAAATATCATTTAATATACCAAGCTTCAAATTACCAATTTTAGTAGAAGCAGAAGCATGCTGTTTTAATTCTCATATCTCTTTAAATGAAAATAAGCTGCTGCTCCCACCCCCTTTTCCAGAAGAGCCGGCTGGAGCCTTTACAGCATGCGTCTCACACTAGTGCGTTTTTTTTTTTACAACCTATATGTTTACGGTTACACCTGGACACTACTCCAGCATCTTCAAAAAGCTGCAAGCACGGAGAAATGCTCATTTTAGAAATGCTGGCTTTCTGTTGCAGTAAACATGGGCTAAAATACAGACAATTAAAAAAAAAACTTTTAACATTTAAAAGCCACTTTCATGTGATCATTATCAGCAAATATGAAGGCTGGCAAAATATGTGCATGCCCAGTGAGCAAGAATGGACAAGTATCGTACATTTGACACTGTATAAAGTGGAAAGAGATCATTTTTTTCTGAAATGCAGTAAAATGCCAGTCTGGAAGAGGAGTGTTTTCATTCTAAAATGCTGTTTTAAAACAAAGTGTAAATGCAATGTCATTTCTATTGTAGTTACTTTTTCATTGTTATGAAACTGCATTATTTGTATGCATCTTAAAGCTATATAAATTTAAAAAATAAATAAATTGAGAGCAAAATGTTTTTTTGTTCACACTCTACTTCTAGTAAGGAAATAAACATGACAGACTGTGTGCACCTCATCCAGATGAGCAATAGTTAGATTCTGTTGCCAGCTGTCTATACCTCCATATTTCAGCATACATCCAAAAAGATATATGTGCTATATACTAATGTGCGCAGGCTGGCAAACAGCCTATTGCAGTAGAGCTATTGTAACCATCACCAACCTCTATCTGTACTGGAAACTATTTGCATTTTGCACATCCTTCTCAAAACATGCTTAAACCTTCAAACATGGCATCTGCACACCAACAGCAGTTTATATATATATGGCTATTATATTACAATACACATAGTGAACATGCCATCCAATGACAATCTTGCTAGGCGTAGGGTGATGAGTTTGACATATAGGCTTATATAGTGGCACAAACTACCATAAAAGTCTAAATATATGCATGATTGTACACACACATATCCTAACCCTTACATTAACCAATGACATATTGTAATGAGATTTAGAGACCACTGTAAATAAGTAAGAAAATCAAGTTGTCTCATATTTCGGAATCACTCTAAATGTAGCCTGAGCACACCTGAGAAATTTAGCTTGGTTAGGTTACAAAGGGTCACACTGAGCTGTATTCCTAACATCCAGAACAGTGGAAAAATACTATCCGCTGGGACGTGCAGCCCTAGGATGAATTACGTGTTTATCATCTCTCTTAACATGATATTCTAACAGTATATTCTTCATCTAAACAATAATACAGGTAATACGGGAACCTCTAGAGGACACAATGTAATGATGCCCTTATGCAACCACCTGGATTACTAACATATGGCAGTGGGAATAGATCTGGATGGTGAGAAATTGTCCATTGTAATTATGTCTACTGTTCCTATTCTCAAACTCTCAGCTGTCCTGGAAATCAATACAGCACCCAGAAATGTTACCTTTAAATAGGAGAGGGCAGAAATAGACACAATTAGAATAGCACTTCTACTGTAATCCTCATCTTTCAGTTGAGCATCCACAATAAAGGATGCTTGGGCGAGAGAGACTTCCAGGAGCGAGGCTGAACTCCTAGATCAGTCACCATGGGACACATCAAATGTCACAAAGAGGGATTCAGCAGAAATGAAATAACAGGGAATGAGAATAAGACCACCAAAAGTGCAATTACTGTATATACTGACAAACTTGTGGTCAAAGTCACTTGTTATTGGGGTTGCCAGATTAAGGCGGACAGGCACTACACTGCAAATATCTACACATGAGAATAATGTAAGCTATGCTAGAATTTGTTGTAGTCTGTGATTTAAAAACATTTTCAAATGAATTTCATGAATATAGTTTCTGCACTATACCTAGTACAGTGTCCTACTCAATCATTTCTGTGCTACCTATTGCTGACACTAAGGCCTGACCTGCCATCTCTAAATGCAAATTAATCAATGAGAAATTGTGATTGGATGGTAATTCTTCCAAATATGTGAGCCTGGAGCACAAAACCAGTCTTAAGTTCCACAGGTATGTTTGTAGGAATAGCCAACAATACATTTTATGAGTCAAAATTATTGATTTTTATTTTATGCCAAAAATCATTAGAATGATATGTTCTATTTAAATTCCATTGCATTGAATGTTAAATTTCCTACCATGAATTTATCAAAACTTAATTTTAGAGAGCTAAAAGCTTGATTTGTACAACCAAATATTAAGGAGTGTTAAAGGAGTGAGTGTTCAACCAAATATTCTCATACCCTAACAAACCATACATAAACAGAAATGTAATTTATACAATTTTCAGATGATGCACCAATCTTATTTTCCAATCATTGACCCTTATGACTGGTTTTGTGGTCTGTTGTCACATATATTTACTATGATCATGTGACTGGCTACCTTGGATTGCATTTTATTTTTTGTGGTAAAGACTACTACATTCTCTCAGCAATAAAGGCACTTTAGGAAGGATGAATACAGGACAAAACATTATTTTTTTTTTAAGTCTGGACACTCAAGCTGTCCTGGAAAAAGTAGGATGTTTAGTCACAGATCTTGTTTCTGATTGTTGGCATATTACACTACTAAACCTGCTATGTTTTAGTATTTTGTTTAGCCATTTTAAGCATCAATGTAATGACACCTACAAAGCACAAATAAAAGAAACACTCTCCAGAAACATACCATCTTTCCTGTATAAGGAGATCTCCACCTTCCTTTCTTCAGAGCCCAGTAAGGCTTTGGCCATCTGGGCCACTGCCGGTCGTCCAGTGTGTGGTCCATACAGGAAACTGCAGGTACACGGTTTCTGCATGACCTCTGCACGCGTGTAGCCACACATTCCACAAAAACCATCATTACAGAAGATGATGGCACAGTTTTCAACTCGAGCATTGGCGATGATGAATTTGCGATCTGTTGAGGTACAGGGCAAATAGAAATGCAAAAGTTTTATTAACCACATCTATGCAAAACCAAAATTGAGCTGCAGTTTTGAATGAATGTATGTCTGCTTTAGCTCAATTAAAAGATCTGCTGAAACAGCAGCTTACTGAAAATCTGAAATCAAATAGGCTACATTTAAAAATATTAATAAAAGTAAAATGATTTTTAATTAACAATTATTATATATTCAGATAATAGTAAAAGTAAATGTTTATTGAGTTGTTCAGACACTTTTCACTCTTATTTACTTATTAATGACATTTTCTATGGAAATATCAATGACAATTTATAATAAAATAATGTTAAAAACAAAATCTTAATAACAATTACAATATTAAAACAATATGTAACAATAACCATCATGTTTTAAAAACATAATCAGTGCACATTCCGTAAAATAAAAGTCATTCACTTACTTTGCCCCTCGAATTTGCGAATGATGGTGTCTAGGAAGGTGTTCTGAGGCGCAACGTGTCCCCGTCGTACAGGCATTGTCCTACCTCAGCAG
>CAIGQW010000532.1:4001945-4011104 GCA_903798125.1 Danio choprae
AGCCCTTTGTTCTCATCACTTTGTGCATTCTTCTATGACACAACCACAGCAAACAAAGAATCACTACTTCCCTCTCAGCATTCTCAGGTACACCGTAGAAAGCGCTTAAACGCAAAACAGGAAGCACCAGCCTAGAGCTCCGTGGAAGGACAGAAATTTATCCCGACGCCCCGGAGGGAGGAGTTGAGTAACACTCCTTATTTGGTTGTAAGAGATCACGTGGGCAACCGCGTCTGAACAACAGTTGTGAAAAAGTCAGAGAACTTCGCTCTTTGGCGAGTCCAGGAGTCTTGGAGTGAGACTGAGAAAAAAACAGTCAAGAAACAAAACACAGAGCACATGGTGCGAGGGAAACATGCCTACTAACTTCACAGTGGTCCCGGTGGAGGACACCCCATTATCAGACCCAGACCGTGATGGAGAGGGACTAAACGAAGAGGACAAGGAGGAGCCAGAAACGGTGGCAGAGCACTACTCAGGTGAGAGCTTTCTGAAAAAAAAAAGTCATGTCTGGACTTGTGTAAACATACACTTCAAACAGAGGAGCTGGACTTTTAAATGCTTGTGTTTTCTTTAAAGTAAAGTAACTGTACAGTGGGTCCATCCTCAAACGAGTGCCATGTTTACTGCCATGTGTTTGTGACATTATCCTCATAAAGTGTAAACAAGTGGCAGTTTCCTGACGCCCCTTTTCCATTTTCCTGTTTCTCTTTTGCTCTGTGACGTCTTTCGTTGTTTATTTTTAGATAAATTGCATGCTGTTCCACCACAAAACACAGCTTAAAACCAAGGTTGCAGTTGCACTAACTTGAAGTGTATTTTTGTACTCCATTACTCAGTTTTGGATCTTCATTCTTTTGTGTGTTCCTCTCAGAGTTAAAGGGATAGCTCGTCCATAAAACAACACTGAACTGAATGCAATGCAAACTTTGGTTAATGTGAATCTTAAAAAAAAGAGACATTTTTTTGTCATTATTTACTTACCCCCATTTTGTTCCAAATAATCATACAGGGTTTTATTATGTGGAGCACAAAATAAACTATGTTGGTAATTAAACAGTACTAATTAGTACTAATTTTGATTTGATCAAAGGTGGAAAATGCTAAATACATGTAAACAACATTAGCAACATGAAAGTCATTGGGGAATTACCTTTTAGAATTTAGTTAAAAAGGCTTTTGACCTGACATGTTCAATGCACAGTATTTGTAAAAAATGACAAAAGACAAGTTACTGACTTAATTCTTGAATAATATGAGAATTATCATGAAAATAGTCATTTGTGGTCTGGTACCAGCAGTTATTCAATGCTCTTTCATTTTCTTTATGGCACACAGAAATAATCATCCTAAAGTTTATACTCATCCATTGTTAATGTGTTCGCATGGGTGTGTGGCAGAGCTCGTGGGTCATTATGGAATTTGCCCTCTTCTTTTAAAATGACCTATTTATAACTAACCGTGACAAAAATAAGTTTAATTGTGCTGTTTCCAGTTGGAAATGAAAACGTGCTTGTGAAAGTACCATGGTATGGTTGTAAAAGCATTGTGTAAAGACCGCATAATCAATTAATCATTTTACCCTCTTTAATCCAATAAAGATATTTACCCTACATATTACAAAATATTATTTTTTAACAAGGTTCAAATATTGCAGGAAGACCTGTTTATGTTCTGCATAATTTACTGCATGCTTTCTGTCATCTCATTGATGTTTTAGTAAGTAAAAGGTCAGCTGTAAAAGGTTGGCCTTCATGGTTTTTTTTGCAATAAAATGTTAGGATACACAAGATAAAATTACTGTTATTAAAATGTTACATGAACAATTTCTGGACTAGTATATAAATCATAATAAAGTATAGGTATTGCATGTGATGATGCTTTACATATTTTTACATCTCTCAATCAGTATTGGTTTTATGAGATTTTTAAAATATCTAAAACTTAGTGATCAAAACTGAAAATGGGTGTGCTAGTGTTCTAGGTGCTGCTATGGAGCCTCTATAAACATCCATGTAAGGAACTTTAAAATGGCTCTGATGGGTGTACAAAGCACTATGAAAATTCAATCATGATGGTTACAGTACCTCAAAAAGTCATGGCTAAACATAAAAAGTAAAATAATGTTTCACGTGTTGCCATGACAACAATTTCCACAATAGGAATATGTCCCAAGCTAAATGTATCTGTTCATTTTCTTTAGTTTTTAACCATGATAAGAACCACAATTAAATTTAAAAATATCATTCAGCATGTGCAACAATTAAAAAGTCATTGAACATAGCATACTTTCTTAAATGTAGTCTTGTGACATCATCAATGACTGTATCTAATATTAATAACTTTAACAACAGAGAAATTTTATACCAAACAGTAGCCTGGAGTTGGTGGTGAAATTGACCTCTTAAATATTTTACTCAATATTGTTGTTTTTTTTTGTTTGTTTTTTTTTTAATTTTTCTGATATGTCTTCTTGGGTTTTCAAGCATGGCAGAGTCCTCAAAAATAATAATAGTGAAAAAAACAAACAAACAAGTCTTTAGCTTTGCTGACCAGAAAAAAACCCATTTCAAAAACATTAGGAAATCTTATACTTATAAAAATTATCTAAATATTTACCAGACTGAGTTTAAAATCAGGTTTTGTAATATACGCCAACTCTGAGCTTTTCCAAAACATTACAAATGAGTCCCTTTGGGATTTTTATTTATTTATTTATTTATATACATAATTAGCTGTGTGGAGGATTATAAACACAATTTACAAGCTACACGGAAAGAATTCTCAGGAAAGGGATGTTTTTGAAGATTTGAATGGCTTTTTTTAACCTCTTCTGTTATTGTTCTGCTATCACTGTGGGAATTTAAATCCAATAGCAGCACAGGCCTAGGAAATAGATATTTCATTTTGTACTCAAAAAATAAATCAATTTAAATAAATTGTAAAGTTTTATCATGAATGAAATGAAATTATATGGAAGATTGAAATTTCCAACTCAAACTGTTATAACAACGATTAGCTTAGAGCACAGACTTAACATTGGTCTCTTTTTTTAAAGACGCTTAAAACATTTTTTTAAAACCTTGAATTGTTGCTGAGTTAAAGGTTAAATTATAATATTATGAGACAACAATTAAAAAATATAATTTTAAATTTATGGCTGAACTAAACTCATGGTTTATTATATTAAACAAACCATTTTTCAAATTTGATTTGAAATGTATTTTTCAAGCACGTTTTACTCTTAAACTGTGGGGAAATAATTCAAAGCCATAAATCTAAACATTTAAGGTTGGTATATCAAACAAATGAACTTTCAGTATTATTTTGTTTAGACATAGCGCAAAATGTTTCTGCTTGCCCTCATATGCCCATATTTAAAATAATATGAATTGTTTCAGCATGTCATAGGTGGCAGAACACTGCCATTTGCTAGTTGGAGAGAAAAAAATGTAGAAGTCTCAGTTTTAGAAAGTAAATGAATTTGACTGTATTTATTAATCCATGCAGAAGAGGGCCATTGACATCCATTCATTTGTCAAGATGTAGCCAGCTTTCTATCACGAATTTTATATATATTTATATATTCTGTTAATATACAAATGTAAAAGTCACAATTAACAGGAGTTAATTGTTTACGTCTATGTGTGCCTGTGTGTGCCTGTGTGTGTCTGTGTCTGTGTCTGTGTGTGTGTGTGTGTGTGTGTCTGTGTGTGTGTGTGTGTGTGTGTGTGTGTGTGTGTGTCTGTTTTGACATGGCAAGGGCCAAACCCTGTATTATTTTATATCATTCTGTTTAAGTAAAAAAGTCTATATTTTTCAGTCAAAAAAGTCAGAACCGCAACAAAGGGTTAAATCAACTTCGCTGTTTATAGATTGTCACTCTACTACTAAGTGTAAACATTAATTTTAAACATTATAATCAAATTAAATCTTCTATAAAAATCAATAAATCCTAATGGAATGTCTCCCAAGACACTATTTAACACTTGTTAACTAATAAAATGTACTTGTTTAAAAAAAAGTTGATAATTTGCACTGTTGATGTTTGTTAAATATATATATTTTCTGAAGTACACAATACTTTTTCTTCACGTTCTCTCAGCAAACGAACTGGTTTCTAATGTAAATCCCTCCCCCTCCCCTACTCGCTCCCTTCAGTAGTCATATAACTCGCGCTCAGTCAACAGTCAGTCAGAGGGGGTTAAAGACACAGAGGATACGACAGTCTTGTGTTATTGCGCGTAAAGAGAAGACAACTCCTGAGGGTCAGGACATCACATACAGTACAATTAAAAAGCTTTTTGTAGAAGAAAAAAATGCTGGAGACAATGACAGCCACGAAAGAAATAAGACTCGCACAGTTTGTGCGTCCTTGTCAGTCCTAAATCAAACTAGCTAACTGGATTAAAACCGCAAAGAAATAAACCTGTTGCGCCAAACAAATTTGTGTAAGAGGAGACTTACATTTACTCAGGCAGAGTTTCTTATCTTCAATCAAACAGACACAACGGCCCGTCAGAGAGACATTAGCGCATTTGTCTCCGTGTCAGTATGGAGTGTGAATCAGGTGCGATTGAGCAGATATTGGGTGAGTTTGTATGTTTTCCCCTTGCCGATATAAATACTATGCTGGTTTTAAATTAACTTGGCATTGCTGTTGTAGTGTTTGATATATTTTACTAACGGCTGTTTGACGTAAAAGTTTTACTTTCCTTTTAACCGCTGTAAACTGTTTCTTATCATGTTTTGCAGTAGGCAACTGCACAGTTGAGCTTACTGATTGAGGGTTCACGATGCTGACCGCGATGTGTTGATGTTTGTGTTTACATGTAGAAAAAGTATGTTAGCTGTAATGTTTCAAAAAGTTGTTTTTTTTGTTGTGAAAATTGTCAAAATATGCGTGAAATAATGCTTCTTCATTGTTCACTAGCCTATACGTAAGAATATGAACCGGCCTGTACTTATTTACATTTATAAAAGAATAGGTAAACATACAAAAATTTCATATTTTTAATAATGAAAAAATATTTCGTGACAAATGGGTAAAACCTAGTGGCTTGGATTGGAGCAATAAAGGTAGTTAATTAATTAATTATCTGCACTTTGAGAAAATTTGACAAGCTATAATAAATTATCTGTGGAGACACTTAAAAATCTGTTAATATGCTGTATAAAAGTGGTATGATATGTTTGTTTTAAATAGTGTTTTAATATATGTATTTTAAAAAAATAATTCTTGCTCTACATACACCTGGAAAGATTTATTTGCAGTATAGGCAATAAACAGTTTCACTGAATGACCTTTTTGTGGGTGTTATCTTTAAATCATGATAAAACTTCATAATACCTATTATTTCTTCATCAGAAAAAATAACCCTGTTGAATAAAACAGCATATTCATATATTTTTTTTTATGTGTGAACCATGTCTGCTGGTTTAAGCTGGTTCCTTGCTGGATGTGTGCTGTTTACCTTCTCACATGTCTTTAGTTGAAAAGAATGTAATGCTTGTTTCCCAAATTCATTAATTATGTGAACTATACAAACAAACAATCCTTGGAATTTTAAAAAGTATATGAATTTCTGTGGCATTAAAGTGATTATTATATTTTTGGGTTCTTTAAGAAATGTGCCTCATGGATCTTCTTTTGTAGCAGCAGCACCTATGAAAGGTTTCACTTTTATTTACTGGCTAAAACACATAATGAGTTGGGCCCAGCTCACATTGTGATCCTATATGACTGTATCTTGTCAGACTGCTCGAACATGATTCCCATGTCACACTGTAAGATTACAGTTGTCATAATGTCAGATTAATGTATATAACAATCAAGAAGTGACAAACAGACACATGCATGAAAACTCAGTTTGACATCATACATCCGTGACACATTCAGTAACCCCCATTCTGTAATGATACCTCACAGCAAACACATAAACAACCTGTATTGTTATTTTTGCTTACAAGCCTTAAAGGGTTAGTTCACCCAAAAATAGTTCTGTCATTAATTACTCACCCTCTTGGCTTTCCAAACCCTTAAGATATTAAAATCTATGATCTGCCTCAGCCTACATAGACCTCAAAGGTCAAAACAGTCCATGTGACTTCAATGGTTCAAACTTAATTTTATGTCACACTGCTTATGTATTTTGTTTTGGTTTCGAATTTGACAAATTTAGACCAAATAATGGCTGAAATTGTGTGAGAAGGGCTTAGCATGGAAAATATGGTTTTGTAAAGCTTCGAACAAATATTTTGTCAATATCTTCAAACCGTAACACTAGTCTAAACTCTATAAAAAAAAGTCAAACATATGTGTTTTGTGTCATTTGGCAGGTGACGAGACCCCCCGAGAAACCAGCTCCCTAATAAGCACAGATCATGATGACAGCACCTATGGCAAAAATATGGCTCTCTATGAGGTAACAAACTGCTTAAAACCAAATCTTTGTTTATCAGCTATCTATAACAGTTCAAATATTTTTGAGTCAAATGAAATACTTCACCCCAGCTAGGCTAAATATAATAGTTTTGCCAATGTGAGAAAAACAACTTAAAATGCAAATGTTTCCCCAACTGTCATTGTCTTGCAAGCTTGTAAACACGTTTTTTATGTGAAGGATGTCTTTGCAGAGAAAATCCAAAGTATGTAACTTGTTTTGGTCTTTTCTGACACATGAAACAATCAGACTATTGCATTAAAAAGATAAATACAATCTATTTATATCAAAGATCAAATAAGAATTAAGCTATAATAACCATGTCTTATTAAATACCACATCTGTCAACATGATGCCAGTGTGCAAAACTCAGTGCAGACACTTTGTAGGTTTTGTGTTTACAAGTGTATTATTTTCTTCTCAAAAGTGCC
Source organism: Danio choprae (assembly GCA_903798125.1). Taxonomy (NCBI): domain Eukaryota; kingdom Metazoa; phylum Chordata; class Actinopteri; order Cypriniformes; family Danionidae; genus Danio; species Danio choprae. The sequence continues at coordinate 4,008,820 of CAIGQW010000532.1, forward strand.
AAGGATATTGTGCATACTAAGGAAAGTCTAGAATGCAAAAAGGCTCGTGTTTACTCATGAATGTCTATGGCATGTTAAAGCTTTATGCCATTTAGTTATTTTCCCACTTCATAGCTCATTATGTACATTACATTGATAACATTTTCATATTTATGAGCTAAATGTAGATGTTTAGTTATTAATATTTCTGTCCACAATGGACACAGTGCAATGCAACAAACTCAACAAACAACACCTGATGGTAAAATGATACTCTGTTCGGATTTTTCAAGCACAGTGCTAGAGAGTTTTTAATAAACTCATGCATGCTTTTATTTCCCGCCATATCTGTTCCTGTTTTTTGCATAAGCTACCTTAACCCCATTATCATTAATGATGCCTATGCTTACTCAACCATCAATAAGGTGTATAGATTTAAGGATAGTCATATCATTGATCAATATTAAACCATTCCTTTCATCCACGTCTTTACTCACAGGATGAGATGGACAGCACTCCAATGGTGTCATCCCTCCTCAACAAACTGGCCAACTACACCAACATAACCCAGGGGGCGGCCGAGCACGAGGAGGCTGAGAGCGAGGATGGGATTCAGAGAGTCACCGTAAATGTAAGAACCCAAGTAGACTTATGCAACGAACATTACAAGACTCCTAAACTTATTTTTGCTGGTTTCTTGGTTTGTCCTACATAGCTAACATAGCTGTTTTTGTGTGTCAATCTATTTGAAGGGCCCTCAGATGGGCACATTTATAGGCGTGTTCCTGCCCTGCACGCAGAACATTCTGGGTGTGATTCTGTTCCTGCGGCTCACATGGATTGTGGGCACCGCTGGGATCTTGGAGGCCCTCGCTGTTGTCTTCATGTGTTGTGCTTGTGTGAGTTTTTTCCCCCTTTATCAATTTAAAATCTTTTTCATGGTCTCATTCTCTCAGTGTATTAAGACATGAAAAGGTACACAAAGGCATTTCTCTGTCATTCCTTTAATGTCTCTTTGTCAGGTTTGACAGTTTTGTCATTAACCTAGTTTACCAGGTAATTTTGAAAAGATGGATGGAGGCATTGTTTCATCATTGCTTCAATGTTTTTTTTGTCAGTTTTGACAGTTTTGTCAAAGACAGAAATGGAAAACTTGACATGGCCAAAAGTATGTCAACATTTCTAATGATCTGTTTTGGCTCAAGACTGTAATTCCATTGGAAACAAATCTTGATAGAATGTATGAATCTGTAGAGAACAATAACATTCTAGAGAACTTTAGCCAACATTTTTGGTATGACTCTCTGCATAACTTGATTGGTTTGTGGAAAAGGTTTGCTGGCCTTGTCAAATACTGGGGTTGGGTTAAAAAAGGTGTCCTATAAAGAACATATGAATATAACTAGGCATAATCGAATTACAACAAGTTCATGGAAATGGCCATACCATTGTTTCCTCGTTCTCAGGTATATTTCACGAGTGTAAAACCCGATTGGCCTTTTGTCAACCGGGAACTCAATACTGACTGTTGCATGGCTCACTGGGCTATTTTTTAGCATGCCCTCAACATTTACATGTACTTTAGGCCATGTTCTAATTCAGCCAAACCTGCATGAACAGCCACCTCATGAGACGATCAGCATCCAAAACACAGATTGATATGTTCCACATGGGATCATTAATGTACATCCCGGGCTGCATTTGATTGGGCACGATGCTTTCTACTGAGATTGCAATGGTCATTATCTCCCCTTATTTTTAAGTTTACATTAAACTTACTATGTATGCGGGCCTTTTATTTTGAAAAACGGAAGCCACACCACATTTTCGATCTTTTCTATCTATCTTTTCACATGCATGTCAGGATGCAAAATGCAGAATGTATGTAATATAAATATATTTAGCTCCACCTTGAAGAGGCATAAGTTAAATTTAGCGTTATGTTTTATAAATTTTTCCTAGTTTATTGTGAAATTTGCCATGTATGTTTGAGGCAACAAACAAAAAGACTCCTGAATATAAGTGTGCACTAAGTATAAAATGCACATTTGTGTCATATCCCTCCATTCATTAATATTCACAACATTTCAAATATGGTCAATAAGGACCTTCTGGGATATATTCTAGGGATATATTATGGGGTAATAAATGAGCAAATAAAACCATTTTTTGGAGGAATTTTTAACTTACCCAAGCCACATGCCTACTAAGTAGATATCAGAGAACAATTTAACTTGCTGAATCAGTGAATCAAATCTTTGCAACAGCCTTAAAGCTGCATTACCTTACTATATAAACTATATATA